>APFE031411062.1:246565-364227 GCA_000404065.3 Pinus taeda | reverse complement strand
ATAAACATATATATAAATATTATAAACATGTTGAGGTCCTCCTTTCTCTTAACAACCGCCTTCATAGAATTAGTAGTCAAATCGTTGCAAGAAGGTGGATCCCTTGTCTCACAAACAATGGGATCTCATACACCAATTTGGTGTATGGCCTCGCCTTAACCTTAAATTAGATAATAATAATAATAATAATAATAATAATATCAAATTATTTACTCCATTATTTGAAAGAAGAAAATATAATAAAATTCCATAAAAAATGGTCATATAATTATAACAATAACATGAATATTATAATTATATATTTTACCTAGGGAGCCCTCTTATAACCAAGTCAAATATAAAAGCAAGTGTTTTTAGGAAATAAATTTTGGACATTGCTAATATAATATTATTGACTCGATTTCTTTTTTCATCGAGTGTGGTATCTTATTCCCATTTTTTTCCTCAAAAAACCCTTTTAATAGATATAATATTAATATATTTATTTTTATGTATTATTTTATATAACCCGATAACATTTGTTATAGTAATATGTATTTATTTTCATGTATCATTTTATATAACTCTATAACATTATAGTAATAGGTATATATGTATATCATGGTTAAAACACTGAGTTATTTAATATAAGCCTACAACATCTGTTATAGTAATATGTATTTATTTTCATGTATCATTTTGTATGATTCTCTAACATTATAGTAATAGGTATATTATGGATAAAACATAATATTGAGTTATGTGTATTTAAAAATTATTAATTATAAATGGTACAATGAAATAATACAGAGAGAAATAATAGGATTTTGAAAATGATACCATCATTTTACTACCAGGGAGACACTATCTTATGCAAATGTGTCTTTCTATTAACTTGATTACAAATAGTTTTGCATCGAAACAACAAAATATTATTTTTATATTGCCTTCCTTTTTTAAGTTGCCTAGCTAGTTTGCACGAGAAAAACAAAATACATATTTTAGAGACATCAAATACAATTTTTGTATGTTGCGTCCCTCATTATGATTTGCCTCAAAAGGGGTGCCCTTTCTTGGTTTCCCAATTCAACTGTGTTTAGAGCTAGAAGCATCCCTCTTTCAACCACCAAAGGGGAAGAATTAGGCTAAGATGTCTATGTTGTCATCCATGTTACCTGTGGTGATATATGTTCCTTCTCAGCTATAAGATATGATAAGCATGTCTACTAGCGAGATGTCCTCATCTTGGGAACAATAATTACATCCTTTAGTGAGGGAGGTTCAAAATCAAGAATATTACAATGAATGATTCCCAAGGGGAAGGTGTTTCAAAGAGCTTCAGATTTTTAACATTAATCAGATAATGTATGCCTAGTTTGGAAGGCAAGTCTAATTAATATGCATTTTCTGTAATGCATTCTAGAATAGTATATGCACCATATCTTAGAGGATACAACTTATGGGGTTGGGATTTGAAGCATTTCATTTCCAAAAAGTGTGATACATGATATCCTAGTTGAAATTACAAGGGTTTGTGATTTTCACTTACCTATGTTTTGCATGATCCTCATAAACTTGTAAAACATTAGTTACTTCAATATGGTACTAAGATATGGAGTGTATAAAAGATAAAGAAAAAAAAAAATTGTTTTTTTTGTGAAAAACAACAACACGTGATAGTCAATGGCATCTTAGAGGCTACACTTGGCTGAAACCCATAACAAACTTCAAAAGAAATGAACCTAGCATAAGAGTGTGTGGCCCTATTGTAATTATTTTGAACAATGTGCAAATAGGAACCCCACTGTTCATTCTTGGAAAAAAAAATAGTTGTGAAGCTAGTGAACCAGAGTATGATTGATAACCTCATTTTTGTCATCTATTTTCAGGTGAAAGGAAATAAAGAAATTAAGTTTTCAACCCAGCATAATCAAGAGAGTATGCCAAAAGATACTGACAAAACAATATAATTAATAAGAAATAATGCTACTTGTTAACCCAAAGTGTGGAAAATATGAAAGAAGAAGGGATCCACTACCTAAGTAGGAGATTTAATCTTATGACACACAAGAATGATTGCAACACAGAAAAATAATAGACCACTACCCAAATAGCATAATGTCTATAGAAAGTACTTGGAAGACCACTAAAAAGGGTTTCCACCATCTAAATGTAATTTTCAGTTTTCCCTCGACCTCAACTAGGGTTTATTTTGAGGCTCAATGGCCGTAAAAGGTTCATAGGTAATTGTAAAGTTTTTCTTCCTTAGTGGGTGATCCCACTGTGATCGTCCACCTTGAACTTCCCATTATGATTTTGTGAGGAATAAATGTACATGACAATGTATGTATGGAGCTTACAAACCTTGTTTTTATCCTTCAATAAATTTTGTTTTAATTTTAAGAAATGATTTCATTAAGTGCAAAAATGGAAAATTTGCATGAGGATTCTTATAAGAAATTAATTTATTGGTTTTGGTTCATTGACTTCGTTGTAACCATTCAAGGTATAATAACATAGCACTCTTGTTAGAAAATTTTGAGTTGTGATACTTGGTTATATGTAATTATTTCGTTCGTACAACATTGTTGGATTTCACTGTACTAGTTGTATTTTTACTTGATGGGATACACAAAATTTGGGAATGTATTTTCATTTAAAAAAATAATCTTATGTAATTCTTGTTGTTTTTTAGTTTTCCTAGGTAGATGGTGTGGTAACATGGATATATTTAATTGTACAATATTAGGTTGTATACTTACATTCATGGACAATGTATTGTTGATAAATCAAGTTCAAATATAATGTTTATTATATACTTAAATGCAAACCTAAGGTTTTCCCTTTTGAAAATTATTGCTGATTCTGCAATGCGATAATTATAAATGTTTTAGGATGGGCCTTATGAGGTTTCTCTTATCAGTGTAGGTTTCAACTACAAATAACTACCCCTAGCTACTTATCCCATTTGGTTGGCCAAGGAAAAATAGAGTCCACTATGACTTATCCGTCAATGTTTTCTCATTTCCTTGTGAATTAAATAAATAATTCCTTCTATTAATATTATTTGTGTTTTCCAATGAATAAGTGAGGCCTAGTTCAACACTTGGACCTAGTTCTCACCCAACTACAAACTACAAATATACATATATAGTATGTTTCATTTTTTGACTTCCATCAATTATATAAGATTAACTTGCTCTAAATATTTGTTGTTTGTATGGCTAACTCACTAACATTTCGCATCAACCTTTAATAATGAATCATAACAATTTTGTTCACACATTCCTTCATATCCCCATTTATTTTGCATAGACATTCGGTCACATACAAATTCTTTTATGCAATTATTAAACTATTTCATTACAAGCCGTGAATGTTATCGTCCTTTGCAACATTTTAGAGTAGAAGCATACTTCTGCAACTGCAAAATGACGACTGGGATAAATGCTCACCGTATTCTTCTAATTTGAAACAAGATTTGAATGGGACTGAGGCGGAGCTTGGAAAGTTCAACCAAAATGGATTAAGTTTTCATGATTTTTTGAGTGAAGCCAATAAAGTTGGTGACCATCTCCTTTCTTGCTCAGCTGAGTCAGTAGTATTGCATTGTAAATCTTGTAGTTACAGTCATGACAAACTTACCCGGACGTGTCTAGACCACCATGATGAAACCAGCTTCCATTCCACAATGCAAAAATCTCTGATGCAGTTGGAGGATGAAATGGGCCGTCTGATGGTGAAGGAGTTAGATGATGAGCTGGAAAACAACAACGGGAAACATGATCCTCTGTACTGGCCTTTTAATCCCGAATCATATTGGGCTATTGAAGGATGCTGCGGAAATTAGGGTTTCCTTCTGGAAGCTAAATGTAAATTCAATAGCACCACATGGGAGTACAAATGGTGGAACGGAGGGCTTTGTATAAAAGAAAATATGGTGAATTTTTATTAATTTTTAATTTATATGAAACTCTAAATACCTACGTAGACCAAAGAAATAATTGGAAGAGGTAATCGTGATAAGCATCGATCATTATATATTTATATGTAATGTAATTCTTATGTTTAAATCACATAATTGTATACTTATATCCCATGTACTTTTCTATATTTAAATGAGTACGATTCTAAATGATGGTCCTCTCTTGATCATTTGTACTAAATTATACAATGATATGGGTAGCAGTTAGCACATTTGAATTTTTACCTTATATTATTATACTATTATATTAAATTACATTGTTATATATAATATTTTTTAATCATATAACTATATTCATATAATATAATTTAGTATTTGAAATATACATCATAAAATTGTATATATATGTTTAGAATAAATTTATTGAATTAAATATTAGAGAATATAAAACTATATTATTAAATTAAGTATATTGAATTGATGGATAGAAAATGTTAGATTGATTTTGATTAGTGTAAACAATAATGACATTTGGTTAGTGCAGTAATTAATTTTCTAATTGTAGAAAGGGAAATCCTCATTCTCAAGTTCCTAGTAAATATTTAAGTACTTTAAGCATATAGTTCACAATTTTCTTCCTTTTTATCATAACTCAAAATGGAATTTGTTCTTTACCTCTAATGTGTCTCATACAAATTGTATGTAGATATTCAAGGACAATTTTGTATGTTGTCATGTAGTTCTCCAAATTCTTAAAGTTATTAAAACCCTATGAGCTTTTCTCATATTCCAATGCACTAGGTTGAAGAAACATCAAATACTTGAGCTTCATCGTGATAGTAAAGAAAAATAGAAGAATATGAATGAAAATTAATAAGTAATATGGTTTCAATTATATTTAATAATTTTATACATAATTACAATTATTATAGATGCCAATTTTAGAGTAATATTAGATAATACTATGTATGATTATAATTATTATAAAGCAATATTCAATGATATTGTGCATAATTATAAGTATTTTCATTTTTATAGATTTAAAATGAGAAAGTTTGGAATGAAATTAAGAGTTGTATATAAAATTGTTTAATTTGAGTTATGTAAAATATTATGGATTCCTTGGCTTAAATTTAAAATATGTTTTAATAATAATGCAAATAAGTTATGTTTGATAATGCTTCAATTATATTATTTCAAAAGATTAAATGCTTTCATTTAATGTTGAAACATATTTTGTTAACAATGTTAAGTGATGTTTCAATTAGATCCTCTTTATCATGGTTGTATATGCTTTTAAAAGTTTTAGTAAATTTAAAAGTTTTTAGAAAATGAGATATATTTTGTTAACAATGTGAGAAAGTTGCTTTGGGTAATGTTTCAATTAGATCCTCTTTATCAGGGTTGTATATGCTTTCAAAAGTATTAAGAAATTTATATGTTTTCAAAAGAGTTAGAATGATGATATGGAATAGTATAAGAGTAAGAGGAAGAGAAAAAGTTTTATTGTATATTTAGCATTAAAAATAAATAAATAAATAAAGATATATATATATAGATATATATATATATATATATTATATTATATTATATATATATATAATATATATCTTAAATGGTTTTTTCTAGATTCTTTTCTCAAGTATGCTCATAATTTGGGAGAAATTTTTAAGAATTATAACTTTAAGTTGTTTAATGTTCAAAGTTTGAGTGCCTATTTTGTTTTTCATAGTGTTGAATTTATCTACCACTTTAAAATAATAAATCACAAGTTTTCTCAAAGTCGTTTACCATTCCAACAAAAAGAGAAGTATTACAATAAACCTCTTAAAAAATTAGTCTTGAACTAACACTTTCTGCAACTTGTAATGATGATCTAGAAATGAATCACCACCACTATTATTGGTTCTTGGGTCTCAAATATAATTAGGTGTATCTTAAGAAGCAATGTTGTTTTAGGAATTTTATAGTAGATTACAGGAAAATATAAACAAAAAGGTGTTAGTAGATTTAGACAAAAAAATGAACTAAAAAGGTGTCACCAACAAAACTTTGAGCTATTGAATTTTAGGACCTAAAGAATGAAATAAATATAGATAAAGAAAGAAAGTCACTTATCTACTAAAGTGAGTAGGTTATGCTATATTATCATATTGATGAACTCGATGAGAAAATATCTTCCCTTTAGGAGCCCCTCTTCTCCCAAACTGCAAAAAAATTACCGAGGGAGAGACCTTTCCTAGTCTCAATATTTTTGGCCTTTAAATGACCTTTAGGCTTTAACCTTATGTGATTTCATGTTACTTCAATACCAAGATAGTAATGAACATAGCCCAAATCAGTCATTTCAAAACTTTTCCCCAATTCCTTCTTTCATCAAAAGATCATCTACATATACCACAAGATATACAACGGTTTTGCCAACTTTCTTGACAAATAAAGTTGCATCATCAAGATCATAATGTTTGAAATTGGCTTTCAGAGGATGCTTAGTTAGTTTCTCATACCAGGCTCGCAGTTCTTGTTTGAGGCTATACAAGGATTTCACGAGTTTGCATACTTTATGTTCATTTCCTTTCATAGCAAATCCTTTAGGTTGGGACATAAAAACATTTTGTTTTAGATATCCATTCAAGAAAGCAGTTTTTACATCCATTTGATGGACTTTCCAACTGTTCTGAGCTGCTAGGGAAAAGAGTGTCCAGATGGTAGCCCATTTCGTTGTGGGGGCAAAATTATCCTCATAATCGACCCCTTCCTTCTATGAAAAAGCCTTTTCCACAAGCCTAGATTTGTGCTTTCCAAGTGAGCCATTAGATTTATACTTGTTCTTGTAGACCGACTTGCAGCCAATTGGTTTGGTTCCTAATGGAGGATGAACCAAATTCCAAGTGCCATTCTTTATGGGGGCATCATACACTTTTTGCATCGCTTCTTTCAATTCATCATGAGAAGCAACTTATTTAAAGTAAGTTGGTTCAAAATCTGTAGACAAGTTCAATTCACAATCATAAGAAACATCCATATCAACAAGTGAATTCGACTCATCTACATCACCTCTATTTTGGCGGTTTGAATTTCTAGTTCCTATGTTTCCAACCTCATGAGGATGAACACAAATTTCTGAGTTAGGCTATTCTATCTCTTTGTCTCCGTCTCCAATACACACTCCTTTCCACAAATCATTGAAAATGAGGGTGCGTTTTATCATGTGGGACCACTCACGATAGTTCTCCTTGCTAGTAAGAACCATTCCCACAATATATATCATTGAATGCATATTGTAAAAAAACTTATGCTGGTAAAAAAAATCCATGTACTCTTTTAAAAAATACTTTTTCTGGCAAATGTGCTTTTGATGTAAAAAAATCATACATCAGGTTCTTGTGCACATGATCATCAAAATATAAATAATCTTTCATATCCCAACCAACACATTAATCGATTTTTACAAGAGCTCAACCCATATGGTTATTGCAGCAACATTCAACATTCTCTAAAAAAACACACACAACCAGTGAGGCAATGTGGGAAAACAGTATGGCTACTGACGCACATGTATTAAAATGATGTAAAAAAGGCGTATTAAAACCATCCAAAAGCCACAAACTTATTCAAGTACCTCCTGCACATTTATGTATATGAAGCACTAACTTTTGGACAAAAACTTTAAATATATATCAATGTTATATATAACAAGTGTATTCTAACTACATCAACGACATCACAATGAGGTCTTTCACTGTAAAATGTAGGACTACCATAATTTTGTTGCAGCTGAAGTCAGTGAAGCCAAAATGATGCTACTCCTCCACGTAGCTACTCGAACAAGGGCGCGTGGGATGTTCGAACTTGGAACCAACACCCAACGAGTTTCGTCTTTAACCAACTGCTCAAAGGGCTCTTCAGAGAAGGATCATCTAGAGCATACTGGCTTTCTGAAGCTCAGAGGCCTTCCTTTCTTGGTGTCGAAGAGGGACATCGTTGAGTTTTGCAAGGAATATGATCTGAAAGAGAAAAATGTACACATTGTAACTCATTCTAATGGGAGAGCCATAGGCAAAGCCTTTGTGGAATTTCTAAGTGCCCACTGATTCAAAGGACACTATGAGGAAAGAAGAAAATGACGATTGGCACGAGATATGTAGAAAATGACAAAAAATCTGAAGAGGGAGAGGAAGCAAGGAAATACAGATAAATCAGTGCACATCCAGGGAATCAAAGACCCTGTCATGGGAGAGAGGAGTTACAACAGAAGGTGGAGAATAATGTCAGAGATTTGCAGCATTTAATGGGCAACGACTGTAAATGGGGCAGTGGACAGACTACAAAAATTTGTAGAAGGGAGTTATAGGACTAGAAGGAGATGCCAAAAATGGAGTTCGCTCTCATACCATGTCAAGCGAGGTAGTAACTCCACCAAGTCAATTCATATCTTATTCCTTCAGGTTGGTCCTTAGTACATAAATGAGGGAGAGATTGTTCACTTCATCTCTCGATCACTGCTCATATTTCTTATTATTTATTTATATCAATTACTTTTATTCACCCAATCCGGATGATTAGGTCTCAACATATATAATAAAAAAGGAAGAAATTACACATATAGCCAATATTAAAATGTTTTAATTATTAATTTTTTAAATTTTCAATTAATATATAGAAAGAGAAAGTGCGAAAGAAATATTCTAATTAAATTGAAAATTTAAATATTCTAAATAAATACAAAATTTAAATATTTATTTATGATATTCTAATTAAATTAGACATTGGAATATTTTATTTATGTTACATATTAAAATATATTTTCATAATACGAGACTATAAAATTTGTCTCTCTAACTATTAAGAATTGTTTTACTTTATATGAGTGTATTAACATTGAAATACTATATATATAATCCACATTGTAATATTTTTTTTTAAATGTTAAATGCAAACCCTATATTAAAAATGCATGGAATTACACTTTATCTATTTATAAAATAAGATTATTTTTTTTCCAACTATTTTCTTTAGTCTATATTTTAAAATGAACATTGGAATATTTTAAAATTTTATGATTTCAAATAACATTCAAAACTTCTAACAAATAATACAATATATAAACAAATTTACATGTCAATAATTTATTTAAATAAAATAATTTCAAAAATTAACCAATAAACATCTATAACATGATATTTTTAGGCTAAATTAAATATTTTAAATTGTATTGAACTTAGCTTAAAAATATCATGTTATATAAACAAGTGTTATATGAATAAGTGTTATATGAAGTGAGTTATGATTTTTGAGATTATAACCAGAGATCATACAGAGGGATCATGTCATTAAATCTCTTGAGGTGCAAACCATCTTTCAAGTTTTGAAATATAAAAGAAGTTTACACCTCAAGAGATTTCATCCCTCTAGGCACTTGTTGGATCATTGGTTAAGATGAATCTATACTAACAATATTTTAAAAGAAATTTAGAATTTAGTTAGTTTAAAAAAAAATCTTAATAATATTTGGTAAGTGTTTTGATACTAATTATAGATTAATGTATATCGACTTTTATCAATTATTTAATTTTGAGAACTACTTTAATTATTTATTTTTTAGAACTACTCTAATGTTACATATATATTAAAATTTTATTAATAATGATAACTAAATTTTAATATAAACATATATAAATACTATAAACATGTTGAGGTCCTCCTTTCTCTTAACGATGTCCTTAGTAGAATTAGCAGTCAAATCCTTGCAAGAAGGTGGATCCCTTTTCTCACAAACAATCTCATACACGACTTTGATGTATGGCCTCTCCTTAACCTGAAAATTAGATGATGATAATAATAATAATAATAATAATTATATCAACCATAAATATCAAACTATTTACTCCATTATATAAAAGAAAAAAACATAATAAAATCGCTTAAAAAATGGTCATATAATTATAATAATATCATGAATATTATAATTATGTATTTTACATAGGCAGCGAGTGAGAGAGCCCTCTTATACCCCATTCAAATTTAAAACTAAGTGATTTTAGGAAATAAATAAAATATGCCCCGAAATTTTTGGACATTGCTAATATAATATTATTCATTAGATTTCTTTTTTCACCAAGTGTGGTATCTTATTCTCATTTTTTTCTTCCAAAAAACCTTTTAATAGATATAATATTAATATATTTATTTTCGTGTATTATTTTATATAACCTCATAACATTTGTTATAGTAATATGCATTTATTTTCATGTATCATTTTATATTACTCTACAACATTTATTATAGTAATATGTATTTATTTTCATGTATCATTTTATATAACTCTATAACATTATACTAATAGGTATATATGTATATTATGGTTAAAACATAATGTTGAGTTATGTGTATTTAAAAATTATTAATTATATATGGTACAATGAAATAATATATAGATAAATAATAAGATTTTCAAAATAATACCATCATTTTTCCATGAGGGAGACACTATATTATACAAATGTGTCTTTCTATTAACTTGATTAAAAATAGTTTTGCATGGAAACAACAAATATTATTTTTATATTGCCTTCCTTTTTTAAGTTGCCTAACTAGTTTGCACGAGAAAAAGAAAATACATATTTTAGAGACATCAAATACATTTTTTATATGTTTCCTTCCTCATTATGAGTTTCCTCATAAGGGGTACCCTTTCTTAGTTTCCTAATTCCTCCCTGTTTAGAGCTGGAAGCATCCCTCTTTCCTTCATCAAATTAGGAGAATTGTGCTACAATATCTATGTAGTCATCCATTTTACCTGTGGTGGTCTGTATTCCTTCTGAGCTATAAGATATGATAAGCATGTCTACTAGCAAGATGTCCTCATATTGGAAACAATAATTACATTGTTTAGTGAGGGAGGTTCAAAATCAAGAATATTACAATGAATGATTCCCGAGGGAAAGGTGGGTCAAAGAGCTTCCGATTTTTAACATTAATCACATAATGTATGCCTAGTTGGGAACACAAGTCTAATTAATATGCATTTTCTCTAATGTATTCTAGAATAGTATATGGACCATATCTTGGAGGATGCAACTTATGGTGTTGGGAACTAAAGTATTTCATTTCCAAAAAGTGTCATACATGATATCCTGGTTGAAATGACAAGGGCGTGTTATGTTTGACGTACCTATGTTTTGCATGATCTTTAGAAACTTGTAAAACATCAGTTACTTCAGTATGGTACTAAGATATGGAGTGTATAAAATACAAGGATAAAAAATTTTCTTGCTTTTGTTGTGAAAAAACACAAGGGGTGATAGTCAGTGGCATCTTAGAGGCTACGCTTGGCTGAAAGCCATAACAAACTTCAAAAGAAAAGAACCGAGTAGAGGGGTGTGTGGCCCTATTGTAATTATTTTGAAAATTTTGCAAATAGGAACCCCATTTTTCATTCTTGGAACAATAGTTGTGAAGGGAGTGAACGAGAGTATGATTGACAACCTCATTTTTGTCATCTATTTTCACTTGAAAGGAAATAAAGAAATTAAGTTTTCAACCGAGCATAAGCGAGAGAGTATGCCAAAAGATACCGAGGAAATAATTATATTAATAAGAAATAATGCTACTTGTTAGTCCAAAATGTGGCAAAATATGATAGAAGAAGGGATCCATGACCTAAGTAGCAGAGCTAATCTTATGACAAAAAAGAATCATAACAACTTAGAAAAATAATATACCACTACCCAAATAGCATCATGTATGTGGAAAGTACTTGGGAGACCACTAAAAAGGGTTTCTATCATTTAAATGTAACTTTTGGTTTTCCCTAGAGTTCATCTAGGGTTTATTTTGAGGCCCAATGGGTGTAAAAGGTTCATAGGTAACTATAAAGTTTTTCTTCCTTAATGAGTGATCCCATTGTGGCGATCCACCTCAAATTTTCCATTATGATTTTGTGAGGAATAAATGTACATGAAAATGTATCTATAGAGCTTATAAACCCTGTTTTTATCCTTCAATAAATTTTGTTTTAATTTGAAGAATTGATTTCATTAAGTGCAAGAATGGAAAATTTGCATGAGGATTCTTGGTTTTGGTTATTTGACTTTGTTGTAACCATTCATGGTATAATAACATAACATTGTTGTTAGAAAATTATCAGTTGTGATACTTGGTTATATGTAATTATTCTGTTCGTACAACATTGTTGGATTTCACTATAACTAGATGTATTTTTTACTTGACGGGATACACAAAATTTGGGAATGTAGTTTCGTTTTAAAAAGTATTCTTATGTAATTCTTATTGTTTTTCAGTCTTTGTAGGTAGATGGCATGGTAACATGGATATATTTAATTGTAAAATATTAGGTTGTATACTTACATTCATGGACAATGTATTGTTGATCAATCAAGTTCAAATATAATGTTTCTTATATTCTTAAATGCAAACCTAAGGCCTGCCCTTCTGAAAATTATTCTGCAATGCGGTACTTATAAATTTTTTAGGATGGGTCTTCTGAGGTTTGTCTTATTCATGTAGGTTTTAACTACAAGACCCATAACTACCCCTCACTACTTATCCCATTCGGTTGTTGAAGGACCAATCTAGTCCACTACGACTTATCCGTCAATGTTTTCTCATTTCCTTGTCAACTAAATAAATAATTCCTTGTATTAATATTATTTGTGTTTTCTAATGGATAAGTGAGGCCTATTTCAACACGCGGACCTACTTCTCACCCAACTAAAAATTACAAATATACATATATTGTATGTTTCATATTTTAACTTCCATCAATTACATAAGATTAACCCATTCTAAATATTTTTTGTTTGTATTGCTAACTCACTAACATTTCACATCAACCTTTCATAATGAACCATAGAAATTTTGATCACACATTCCTTCATATCCCAATCTATTTTGCATAGACATCCGGTCACATACATGTTCTTTTATTAAATTATTAAACTATTTCCTTACAATCCTCTATAATGAGTGAATTTTATCGTCCATAAAACCATTTTAGAGTGGAATCATACTTGTGCAACTAATACTCTTAAAACATCAAGTTGAAATTTTTATGTCTTTTAGTTGGGGCTCGCAATGAAATACACAAAGGATAAGACCACTCCTCCCAACCATTGAGAATGGAAATTATGTCCAATTCTCCCCTGTGCGATTCCCATTTCTAGAGAAGTTGTACCTCTAAATGTCTTACATGGCTAGTAGGGGTTTGATAAATTTATTTCTCGACTCATTTGTTTCACATCATTGTTTCCCTGTATTTTTAATGATCTCAAGCTATCACTCCATTCTCGACAGTGGCCTGGGCTCTCGGCCTCAAAAGGTGGCTTAGATGTCTAGGTCGCTAGAATAGAATTGGTAAATTTTTTCTCTAGTCTCTAACAGAAAGCCTGTGAGAGTGACTTTGGCTTTCTAGTCGCTTCCTTGCCCATAGCATGAGAGAGACTATGGCCTAAGAGATCCAAAACAACAATGAGACCTAGGGATAGAGTGTCTCACTAGCTGACTTGCATCTTCAGGGTTCTTTTGATGATGTTGGATGACTGTGTGTGATGTTTATGTCGATTCCACTTCTTGAAGGTCACATACGAGGCTGAATCTGATCATAGTAGCCGCTCGTCTCATGTTTACCCTAGGTGGGCATGGTTACATGGGTGGATGTGGGAGGAGAGTGTCACATGAGCAACTATCTTATAATTGTCTCGTAAATGAACTTTCACTTAGTGATTTTTCTGCAATTTCCTGGTTGTCATAACCAGCTAACTTAATAAATTTTTTATTTTTTTTTGCTGAAGCAAGAGTTGTACCTTCTATTTCATTAATCTAAAAAATAAATTACATAAAATACAACATCCCATGAGGAACTATGGAGCAACTAAAAACTAATCTATTACTACCAACGACATCGCACTAAAGGAAAAAACCTCGAACCCTACCTAAAAAACCTCAAAACCCTCAAAAGACAGAAAATGCTGAGACTATACGGTTTAACCGTGGAAATCTGATGGATGAGATACAATTCGGGTTGGCACTAAGCACAAGCTTTACATTTAAGATAAAACTTGAGGAGAGAAAAGGTACCAATACGAAAGGATTTTAGAACCACATGGGGAAATAATCCACGAACCTATAAAATGCGTCAAAATCAATGATTCTCGCCAAGAACCGATAAACCTGCTAAATATAGTCCTCCTCCTACCTTGCATCTTTAATATTAGCTTTCAATCTGCATGCCTAATCTAGTGATAGTGGGAGATATCGCGGTAACTAGAAGCACAACACTTAACCTCCTCGACCCACCTACATTCATGATCATTGTTGAACATAGATCCACCCTATTTAATCCAATGGTAGAGGCTTATGTCCCATTGGTCTAAAGCACCAAACGTTATCGCTCGATGAGGGCGATATTCAATCCTGCCCCTAGGCCATGTGTAGCTTGATGAGTGGAATCGGTCCTATTTCAGAAAAACTACTTCTCACTTAAAATGCATGCGATAAACCATATACCACCCAGGGAACAATATTGCGTCCATTGAAAGAGAACCAGGGGTATTACGGCCACTGAGAAAGCTCGGATTCTATGCCCTATGTCTGTACATAAACCACTATAAGATGATGCACCAACCATCTGGCCAACAATCCGATAACTATAGTCTTTTGAGCAGCTTCCATCTGGAGCATTTGTGATCCTCAATGTCTCTGTTTTGAAACACCAACCTATCTTCATCCTCTTGGCCGCAACAGTACGACTTTAATATATTATGAGGCATCTCTTGCCACCTCATCGCAACCCTACTCTCGGTACAAATCACTCCTTGATTGGATAGTATATCCGCCAATTTAATGGTCATTCTTCGCACATGATTAAAACTTATTGTGTGAAGGCACTCGAGGTGAAGTTGAATTTGTTGAAAAACTTGGATTAGCCTCTAGTGTTTTGAAATTTTTTCCAACGTCGTGTCATAGCTGATTCTCTTGACTGAGTTAATTATTAACTCAGAATCAGCTTTGACAATCACATTTTGGCGGTTATCCTACTTTGTGAAGTCTGAACATTATTCGAGATCCATTAGTTCCACCATGTTGTTAGTGTCTCTTCCTAAATGAAAATGGAAGATGAAAACGATGCTTCCATTTTTGTCTCTTAACACCCCTCCAAAGCCTGTAGTACCCCGGTTGACTTTTGAAGCCCCATCAGTGCTGTATTTCAAAAAACCCCGAGGGCGAGGGTTCGAGAAATCCTACTCATGATCCATTTTCATTACCTTCCTATCCAGGTCCTGAGGAATAAGCCCATGCATACTTAGATAATGGAGAATCCACAATTCAGCCTCTGAAGGAGGGTTCTTAAGGGGATTTCACACTATAGTGTCAATCGTCTCCTTAAGCTGATTTAAGATTTGCTCAAAAAGGCATTGGGAGGGTCTTTTTTCGTTCTTGGAGATTATATTGTTCCTTTCTTTCCAAACATTCCATATAATGATGCCTGGCATAAGAGCCCACGTAGAGCCCATAAATTCTCAGAAAAGCTACTTCTCCAATTGATTAGGGAATTGATAATACTCCCTTTGTCGCTATCGGTTTGCTGAAAAATGGTGGCAAAAGTATCCCACAACTTGGAGGTGAAACTACAATTATTGAGAAGGTGCTCCATTGTTTCCTCCTAGGCATCATAGATTTGGCATATGGAAGGCCCCAGAACACCCCTCTTTTGTATGTTATCCCAAGAAAAAATTTTCTTATGATAAACCAACCACATGAAGAGTTTGATCTTCATCCAGCCTTGATGCCTCCATAGTTTCTGCCAAATCCTATTCGGAACCTCGGAGTCCAGTTCAAGGAGTACGTGTTTTTCCTCCTTAAGACTAAAGGAACCCTAATTATTATTGCCACATCTAAGTTGGTCATGCTGCACTGTCACTAATATTTCCCCGTGTTCCAACAATATCATAAGTTCCTTTGCTTTTGATTTCGAGGGGTTGTCATCCCTATAATCAATGTTCCTCCAGGTTCCCTATTTTCTTACGCTGTTTGTTTGCTCCCAAAAATATTTTACCTTAGTTAACCCTTTGTTTTCTATCACTTTCTTGAGGTCCATAAAGTCATCTGTTAATAGTATAGGTTCTTGTTGTCATTTATCCTCCCAAAATAAAGCTAGATCTCCATCTCTGATTTCCCAAAAGCTACTTATTTGTAATAAGACACTATTCTCCGAGGCCTTATTCTAGATGTGTGAGCCTTTTATACATCCAGACATCCTTATGTGATCATTATTTTTTCAAGTGTTGGCATATTTCTCTTTCCAAATACTAGCCCAGTAAGCCTTTGGGTCTTTGCCTAGCACCACCATAATTTTGCCCCTAAAATCTTGCTTCGAATCTCTGAATCATCCAATCCAAGACACCCATGGTTTTTAGGTTTTCAAATTTTACCCGAGGCGACCAAGGTCCATTTCTTTCTTTCCTCCCCCTTACCCCAAAGAAAGTCTATTTGTATGGATCTGAATTGTTGTAAGACTACTTTTGGTGTTGGGAGTGTTAAGAGCATGAAAACTGCAATTGATTAAAGAACAACCTTTGTGAGCACCAACCTACAAGCCAAGTTTGAAGATCTAATAGTCCACTTCCTGATTTTATCCTACATTTTATTAATCACCAGCTCCCAAATGCTCTTGTACAAAGGTTTAGAAGTTAGAGGAACTCCTAAATATTTGCAAGCGAGGACATCCCTTCGAAAGCCTAGAATTTTGGAGATATTCCTCTCGATAGCAATATTGGTATTAAAGAAAAAAATCTTAGATTTGAGAGATTAACTTCCATACCTGTAGTAATGGTGAAGTCACTCAGGATAGAGTTCTTTCAACTTTTGTAAGGCTTTGAAAGCAGTTGAAAATGGTGAAATATGGTGACTCAACTCTTCACTTACATATCATACAGTCAATGCATAAGCTTTGTTGTTCTTATTCTCCCAAATGGCAAGCTCTTTTTCTGAGTTAGGTTGTTTTGGCTCTTTCTCTCCATGTCCAATACACACACCTTTCCACAACTCTTTGAAAACGAGGGTGTGCTTTATCATGTGGGACCACTCAGGATAGTTCTCCTTTCCAGTAAGAACTATTCCCACAATAGATATGATTGAATGCATACTCTAAAAAAGCCTTTTGCTGGTATAAAAAAATATCTATTGTGTATCTGTATTTAAATTTGTGTATTGTTTTCAAAAAATACTTTTGTTGGCAAAATGTGCTTTTGATGTAAAAAAATCATAGGTCAGGTTCTTGTGCACATGATCATCAAAATATAAATAATCTTTTATATCCCAACCAACAAATTAATCGATTTTTACAAGACTCAACCCATATGGTCATTGCACCAACATTCAACATTCTCTAAAGAGGCACACACAACCAGTGAGGCGGTGTGGGGAAACAGGATGGCTACCAGTGCGCATGTATTAAAATGATGTAAAAAAGATTTATTAAAACCATCCAAAAGCCACAAACTTATTCAAATACCTCCTACGCATTTATGTATATGAAACACCGCCTTTTGGAGAAAAACTTTCAATATATATCAGTGTTATATGTATCATAAATACTTTGGTGCCATCATGTCAAGAATGGCGGAACCGCACCAAAACAGGATGGCTTCCACCAACGCTTCCACTGCGCAAGATAGTGAGCATCTACGCACCAAGTTTGTAGCTTAACAGGAGTATTCAAAATACATCAGCAACATCACAATAAGGTCTTTCACTATAAAAAGTAGGACTACTATAATGTTGTTGCAGCGGAAGTCAGCGAAGCCAAAATGATACTGCTCCTATGCATGGCTACTCATACTAGGGCGTGTGGGATGTTAGAACTTGGAACTTCCACCCAAGGAATTTCGACTTTAACCAACTGCTCGAAGGGCTCTTCAGAGAAGCATCATATGGAGCATATTGGCTTTCTAAAGCTTAGAGGCCTTCCTTTCTCGGTGTAATAGAGGGACATTGTTGAGTTTTTAAAGGAATATGATCTAATATAGAAATATGCACACATTGTAACTCATCCTGATTGGAGAGCCACAGGCAAAGCCTTTTGGAAATTTCTAAGTTCTGCTGATTCAAAGGATTCTATGAGGAAAGAAGAAAATGACGATTGGCAGCAGATATGTAGAAAATGACAAAAAATCCAAAGAGGGAGAGTGATCCATGAAATAGAAAGAAATCAGTGCACATCCATGGAATCAAATACCCTATCACGAGAGAGAGGAGTTACAAAAGAAGGCAGAGAATAATGTCAGAGATTTCAAGCATTTAAACAATGGCAGTGTTTAATGGGCAACGACTATGGAGCAGGCAGTGGACAGATCACAAAAAAATGGCAGAAGGGATTTACAGGGCTAGAAGGAGATGCCAAAAATGGGCCTGGCTCTGATACCATGTCAGGCTAGCAGTAACTCCACCAAATCAATTCATATCTTATTCCTTTAGGTTGGTCTTTATTATATACATGAGGGAAAGACTGTCCACTTCATCTTGGAATGACTGTTCATATTTCTTATTATTTATATACATCAATTACATTTATTCACCCAATCCTGATGATTAGTTGTCAACATCTATAATAAAAAGGAAGAAATTACACATATAGCCAATATTAAAATGTTTTAATTATTAACTTTTTAAATTTTCAATTAATATATTGAAAGAGAAAGTGTAGAAGAAATATTCTAATTAAATTAAAAATTGAAATATTTTATGTATGATTTTCTAAATAAATTAGACATTCGAATATTTTACTTATGATACATATTAAAATATATTTTCATAATACGAGACTATAAAATTTGTCTCTCTAACTATTAAGAATTGTTCTACTTTACATAAGTATATTAATATTGAAATACTATATATATAATCCACATTGTAATATTTTTTGTAAATGTTAAATTCAAACCCCATATTAAAAATGCATGGAATTACACTTTATCTATTTATAAAATAAGATTATTTTGTTTCCAATTATTTTCTTTAGTCTATATTTTAAAATGAACATTAGAATATTTTAAAATTTTATGATTTCAAATAACATTCAAAACTTTTAACAAATAATACAATATATAAACAAATTTACATGTCAGTAATTCATTTAAGTAAAATAATTTCAAAAATTAACCAATAAACATCTATAACATGATATTTTTAGGCTAAATTATATATTTTAAATTGTATCGAACTTAGCCTAAAAATATCATGTTATATAAACAAGTGTTATATGAACAAGTGTTATATGAGGTGAGTTATGATTTTTTGAGATCATAACCAGGGATCATATAGAGGGATCATGTCATTAAATCTCTTGAGGTGCAAACCATCTTTCAAGTTTTGAAATATAAAAGAAGTTTACACCTTAAGAGATTTCATCCCTCTAAGCGCTTGTTGGATCATTGGTTAAGATGAATCTATACTAACAATATTTTAAAATAAAGTTAGAATTTCGTTAATTTAAAATAAAAAAATCTTAATAATATTTGGTAAGTGTTTTGATACTAATCATAGATTAATGTATATCGACTTTTATCAATTATTTAATTTTTAGAACTACTTTAATTATTAATTTTTTATAACTACTTTAATGTTACATACATATTAAAATTTTATTAATAATTATAACTAAATTTTATTATAAACATATATATAAGTATTATAAACATGTTGAGGTCCTCCTTTCTCTTAACAACTTCCTTAGTAGAATTAGCAATCAAATCCTTGCAAGAAGGTGAATCCCTTGTCTCACAAACAACGAGATCTCATACATCAATTTGATGTATGGGCTCACCCTAACCTTAACATTAGATGATGATGATAATAATAATAATTATTATTATTATCTCAACCATAAATATCAAATTATTTACTCCATTATATGAAAGAAGAAAACATAATAAAATCCCATTAAAAATGGTCATATAATGATAATAATATCATGAATATTATAATTTTATATTTTACATACACAGCGCCACAGCCCTCTTATACCCAAGTAAAATATAAAAGCTAGCATTTTTAGGAAATAAATAAAATATACCGCGAAAATTTTGTACATTCCTAATACAATATTATTCATTGGATTTGTTTTTTCACTGAATGTGGTATCTTATTCTCATTTTTTTCCTTCAAAAAAACCTTTTAATAGATATAATATTAATATATTTATTTTCGTGTATTATTTTATATAACCCGATAACATTTTTTTATAGTAATATGTATTTATTAATGTATCATTTTATATAACTCTATAACATTATAGTAATAGGTATATATATGTATATCATGGTTAAAACATAATATTCAGATATGTGTATTTTAAAATTATTAATTATATATGGTACAATGAAATAATATAAAGATAAATAATAATATTTTGAAAATAGGAGACACTATCTTATACAAATTTGTCTTTTTATTAACTTGATTACAAATAGTTTTGCATGGAAACAACAAAATATTATTTTTATAGTGCCTTCCTTTTTAAAGTTGCCTAACTAGTTTGCACGAGAAAAACAAAATACATATTTTAGAGAGATCATATACATTTTTTATATGTTTCCTTCCTCATTATGAGTTTCCTCAGAAGGAGTGCCCTTTCCTAGTTTCCCAATTCCTCCCCGTTTAGAGCTAGAAGCATCCCTCTTTCCACCATCAAATGAGGAGATATGTGTTACACTGTCTATGTAATCATGCATTTTATCTGTGGTGATCTGTTTTCCTTCTGAGATACAAGATATGATAAGAATGTCTACTAGCAAGATGTCCTCATCCTGGAAACAATAACTACATCCTTTAGTGAGGGAGGTTCAAAATCAAGAATATTACAATGAATGATTCCAGAGGGAAAGGTGGTTCAAAGAGCTTCAGATTTTTAACATTAATCACATAATGTATGCCTGGCTAGGAAGGAAATTCTAATTAATATGCATTTTCTCCAATGTATTCTAGAATAGTATAATGACAATATCTTAGAGGATGCAACTTATGGTGTTGGGATTTGAAGCATTTCTTTTCCAAAAATTGTCATACATGATATCCTGGTTGAAATAACAAGGGTGTGTGATGTTTGACGTACCTATGTTTTGCATGATCTTGAGAAACCTGTAAAACATCAGTTACTTCATTATGGTACCAAGATATGGAGTGTATAAAACACAAAGATAAAAAAATTTGTTGTTTTTGATGTGCAAAACCTCAAGGTGTGATAGTCAATGGCTTCTTAGAGGCTACGCTTGGTCGAAACCCATAACAAACTTCAGAAGAAAAGAAACGTGTAGAGGAGTGTGTTGCCCTATTGTAATTATCTTGAAAAGTGTGAAAATAGGAACCCCATTGTTCATTCTTGGAAGAATAGTTGTGAAGGGAGTGAATGAGAGTATGATTGACAACCTCATTTTTGTCATCTATTTGTATGTGAACAGAAATAAAGAAATTAAGTTTCAACCCAGCATAAGCGAGAAAGTATGCCAAAATATACCAAGGAAACAATAATATTAATATGAAATAATGCTACTTGTTAATCTAATGTGTGCGAAAATATGATCAAAGAAGAGATCCACGACCTAAGTAGGATAGTTAATCTTATGACATAGAAGAATGATAGCAACTTAGAGAAACAATAGACCACTACCCAAATAGCATCGTCTATGGAAGGTACTCGGAAGACCACTAAAAATGGTTTTCTTCATCTAAATGTAACTTTTGGTTTTCCCTGGAGTTCATCTAGGGTTTATTTTTAGGCCCAATGGCCGTGAAAGGTTCATAGGTAACTGTAAATGTTTTCTTCCTTAATGCGCGATCCCATTGTGCTTTTCCACCTCGAAATTCCCATTATGATTTTGTGAGGAATAAATGTACATTACAGTGTATCTATAGAGCTTACAAACCATGTTTTTATCTTTCAATAAATTTTGTTTTAATTTTAAGAAGTGATTTCACTTGGAAAATTTGCATGAGGATTCTTATAAGAAATTAATTTCTTCCTTTTGGTTCATTGAATTTGTTGTAACCATTCATGGTATGATAACATAGCATTGTTGTTAGAAAATTATTAGTTCTAATACTTGGTTATATGTAATTATTTCGTTCGTATAACATTGTTGGATTTCACTCTAAGTAGTTGTATTTTTACTTGATGGGATACACAAAATTTGGGAATGTATTTTGAGATGCAGAGATTCCATGGTTATCCCGGTTTTCGCCTAGATCAGCCATCGTCTCCACACTCCTGCTAACCATGGAGTGTTTGTTAAAGCAAGTCTAGCGTTGTTAAGGTCTGAAATTAATAGGGTTAGGAGTGACCTCTGTCGGTTCTCTCTTGATCTTCTGGGTCTGCACCTGGAGCTTTCGAACTTGATCTCTCCCTCGTTGTGGGCAAGAATAGATGCATGCTCTGCATTAAAATCCTTGCATTTGGAGGAGATCAGGGGACAAAAAAAGGCATCAAAGTTTCAGATCTTAGCTCAAAACTCTGCTAGGTATGACATGTTAGATGGTGGTTCCCTGAGTCGTATTTCTGCCTCTCAGCAAGCCCCTGGTAATTGCTGCGTGGCCCCTAGGCCGCTTTCCAGGTTACCAGATTACAGTGACAGGTCTGCTCCGTCATCGAGGGATACAACAGATTTTGCAGGTGGTTCTGGTATGGTTGTTTCCGTCTCTCCGGTACAACCCATGAACTGTCAGTCAAGCTGGTCTGATTGGCCTCGTCATGCTTCGATACCAGTGGGTGAGGATTTTTCAGGAGTTTCGTGCCCCTCGGGTGCTCCCTCTCAGTCTCCGATCGGAAATGAGGCTGTTGTCATAAAGGGTGAAGCTTGATGTCCCTCTCGTGAGCTGGGTGTGTCACGGCCCTCATCTGGTCTTAGAACAATCATGATCTCGCCAGAGCGTAATGGTGGTCTGGTTCTTCGGATCGCTAGTAATGACGAGCGTGAGAGCATGATCTCAACGCCAAGTGATGTGGGAGAAGGTTGCAGGAGCGTTCAGGAGTTTTCCAAGTGCGGGAGGAAGTCTACCCGTAAATTGTTGGACGACGTGGTAGGGCGTATGACAGGTGAGTCTTCAAACGACAGTATTATTGATGGTCAAGATTCAGTTAGCGGTAGCCTGAATCTCCCGGTTTATTCGAACATGTGGAATGGTGGCTGTTTGTATAGCAGGAAGGATAGCGTTAGCAAAAATAGGGTTAACAACAATAATAGTGATGACTGTGTTAATATTATTAATAGTAGGGAATATAAAAGCAATTATGGGAGGTTTAATAAGATCAACGTGATTAATTATAATTCATATAACATGAAGAATAACCGTAGCAATAGGTTTAATAATGAATTGAATAATGATTTTAATAAGAATATTATTTCATGTGATAATAATAATGAAAACCATAATTATGATATTAATAATGATTCTATTATGAATATTAATTCATATGATAATATTAATGAGAGCGGTAAGTATGATAATTGTGATAATAATAATAATAATATCAATAATAATGACTTCAATAATAAGAATAAGAATATTATTTCATGTGATAATAATAATGAAGGCTGCAATTATGGTAATAATAATGATTTTAATAAGATTTTTAATTCATATGATAATATTAATGAAATCTATAATTATGATAATAATAAAGACATTAACATCAATAGCCTATGTAATAGTAATAATGATATTAATAATAATGTCTTCAATAATAAGAATTCGAATATTATTAATATTAGTAGGAGGGTTAATGATATAGATAAGGATAAGGTTAATGATAGTATTTGTAATAGTTCTATTGATAGCAATATGCATGACTATAATTGTCTGAATAGTAATAAGGTTGTCAGCTTATGTAGCTCTAATTTTTCTTGCCCTGATGTCAATGTCTTTCCGGTTAATAGCAAGGAGGTTTTCCTTCACTCTTCCTCCCGGAATAATAAGGTGGTTAACCTTTCTTGCTTCTCTTTCGCCCCTTCAGTTTTTAGTCTTTTAAGCAAAGGTCTTAACTTCACCCTTACTCCAAGAAGAATCCCGGTGGATGACATTATTTGTGATATTGAATATGGTATTAGAGATCTCCCTGACAATATTAAGGACACCATTAGGCAAGATTCTGTCGTCGTCCTTAGGAGGGCTAAGCCCCCTCGAAGGAACCCCAGCAGGGAGGAGCTCTATGCCCTGAAGTCCTTAAATTAGAATGATGATATTGTCGTTTTGAAAGCTGACAAAGGAGCGGCTACGGTTATCCTTAACAAGGATGATTACCGTAAGAAGATGCTCGATCATCTTCACAATAGCGGGAGTTATAAGAATTTTCCCAAGAACCCTCGGAAGAAGATCTGCAGGACAGTGGCTCTAGCCGTCAAGTCTAGCAGCTCGGTGGGTTCGTTGTGCCATAAGCTCATTGAGAGCAGTTCGGTTGCTCCTAAGAGCTATAGGTTGCCTAAGATTCACAAGGAAGGGGCCCCTCTAAGGCCTATTGTCAACACCACTGGTGGTCTGACATACCTTCTCGCCAAATTTCTGGCCCTTAAGCTAAAGTACTTGGTTGGCCGAACGGAGTCCTTCGTAAAGGACTCTGCTTCCTATATCAATGAGCTCAAGGATATTAGGCTTAACCCTGAAGACATGTTGGTCAGTTCTGATGTGGTCTCCCTATATACTTGTATCCCTATTAAGGAGGCCTTGGAAGTGATCTATCGCTTGACTAATCCCGATACCGCTCATCTGGTGGAGATTTGTCTCACTTCCACTTTCTTCTCTTTCGAGGGTGAGTTTTTTGAGCAGACTTGTAGTGTGGCTATGGGTTCCCCTCTTTCCCCGATTGTTGCAAACCTCTTTATGGAATATTTCGAAGCCAAAGCTGTAGCCTCGGCTCGTCTTCTTCCCAAGCTTTGGAAGAGGTATGTAGATGACACTAATGTCATCTAGCCCCATGGCCAGGAGGAGCTTGATCGTTTCTTCGATCACTTGAACGATCAGTCCTCTACCATTAAGTTCACCATGGAAAAAGAGAACGATCGTTGCCCCCCTTTTCTGGATATTCTTATTTCGAAGAACAAGGATGGCTCTCTCTCCCACTCTGTGTTCCGAAAGAAAACACATACTGAGCAGTATCTTCATGCCGATTCCCATCATTTCCCTGCTCAGAAGATTGGTGTTCTCAAAACTCTTGCTACGCGTGCCCTTAGGATTTCGGATAAGGAAATCTTGGAGAAGGAGAGATCCCATCTCGTGCATGTCTTTGTGGAGAATGGATATAGTAGGCGCCTTGGTCAGAAGGCCTTTCTCAAAGCCTCCAGAAATGCGTTAATCAAGAAAGAACTGAGGGAGCACCGTTTAGGTGTCCATCTCCCATATGTCCAGGGAACCACGGACAAGATTGCTCTTATCCTTAAGAAATTCGATATTCCCTCAACCTTCAAGCCCCTCAACACCATCCAAAACTCCCTCATATTGGTGAAGGATCCCGTGAAACCTAAGGATATGAAGGGTGTTTATTTGATCCCTTGTTCCTATGGGACACCATATATAGGGGAAACGGGACGCTCCATCCAGCAGAGGATTAACGAACATGTGGTTGACCTGAGACATGGGAGAACCAAGTCTTCAGCGTTAGCAGAACATGTGGATAAGACCAAGCATCAGGTCTGTATTGAGGAGGCCAAGGTCGTGGCCAAGGTGGCTCAGTTCCATCATCGCAAATTTAGGGAAGCCATTGAAATTGAAAGAAGGTCGGTCAATCTCAACAGAGACGATGGCTGGAAGATTAGTGGATCTTCGATCGCTGCCCTTTCGTCGTTGTTTCCTTTTTTTTCCCATTTTTGTCCCCTTCTTGTCTTCCCTTTCCGTCTTGATCTAGGTGTTTTTATTGAATTGGTGTTAATTATTTATTTATATTTTACTATTATTATAACGTATATAGGATATTCATATTATGTATTAATTTTGATTTATGGTAATTTATATATTATAGATTGTTTTATTTTATTTAAATAGTAATTTTACCTAATTTACCTTAATTCTTATTTATTATAAATAGTCAGGATTATGTGTTCATATATATTTTATTTACTGAGTTAATAGTTTAATTACTATGCAATGTGACGATATATTGTATAGACTTGTATATTTATTAGCATATATATATTTTTATTATTAATACATAATGGTTACTTTTTGGTTACTGTTACCTCTATACATTATTTTTATATATTATGTATTTTTATTATACATTACTTATATGTATATAAGTATTATTAAGGTTATAGGCTAATTTTTTAGGGTATTTATTCACCTAATTCCTTAATTATAATAATAAATATTAAGGGAATAGTAGGTATAATGATTATATTATGTATACTAGTATATATTGTTAGTATGAAATATGAACTTATTTAGTATACATATATTATTATTATTGATTTTAATAAATAGTGTGTTCTTATTATTTATTTTTTACTATACATTATATTGTATTATTATACATTAGTATATATTAATATTCTATTATTCTGATATACGAACTCCTTTCTCCACTTTTGACTTTTCTCCATTGATTGTAGTTATATTTGTATAATTAAAAGTTGTAATAAAATTATTTTTAAACTAACCTTAAGTAAATATGGGAATTTTTACCTAATTTATCTTTGTTCCAAAAGGATAGTAATTAATATTAGGGTTAAAGGTGTTTTATATATAATTATTTTTATGAACTTAAATAAATAAACTATTAATCTATTTTATTGTTTACCTAGTTTAATTGATTTCTACTAATAGAATAATAAATATTGGGAATAATAATATTATTTAGAATAGTAATAATGTAATAAGGCCCTTGGGTCAAAATTAGACGTTAATTGGTTTTAGTTGTTGGAATCTCTGATCGAACTATTTAAAGCACTGGACTAGATCTGTCTCCTCAACTTATCGTGACGATGAACCACACTAGTTGGTTCGAAACGCGTCGACAAAAGTCTTACCTAATGTGATTTACGCCGAAATCTTCTTATAACTATGATGGATCACAGAAGCCTCAATTCTACAACTAATATGTACTTGAGTGTAAGAAGGTGATAGTTGTAGCATTATGTGTTATGACTGGTGAAAGTGAGTTGATTGTTAAGTATGACATGGTTGTTAGCCTTGGTAAAGGTTGGTCTCAAATTAGTATACATAATGTCTTGATCTTTGGAACGTGAGACCGACATTGGTGAACAGTGGTAGGAAACATGCTTGGTATTAGCATGACAAGGTAATAGTTGATTTGTTTATATAACTATCCAATGGGTAATGTGACAGTACATAGTAAGACTCAATTGCAACAAGGTAAAGGTAAAAGAAAGTAATTGGGTGAGAATTCCTTTGGCTATGTTTGGAAACCCTAATTCCAAACGAATGAGTGTTTTGCATACAGGAAGCCTTCTTAACCTTGATTTTCTCTGACATTATGTGGATATGTGTTATAGTTATGAACATGTATTTGACATGTACATCAAATAGTTGATAGTTATAGCTGGATCCATCAAAGGATTGGAGTCCCTTAAGAGATGGCTTGGATGTGTTTAGTTTTAAGCAACATGTCTGGCACAACAAGGTAAGGTAATCAATGTATTTTTATGTTTATTTATGCACTAACAATTATGTGTTGGTGGCAATATGATGCAAGGGATTGCATGGAAAAGAGGTTGCCATGAAATCTCGAAGAAGGCTTAGGTTGAGCTTTCCCTTGGAAGCATGGGAACCATGGGGATTGAGTCACGACGTCTGTTGTCAGTCTTGTGCTTTTGGTCTTTTAGTGATTTGCTAAGCTTGATTACGGTTTTTTTTGCATCTTGTGCATGGCCGTGCCACTTTGTTTGTGGTGTCATATTGTTGTTGGTTTTCCATGATTTTCTTCTTGTTTGCTTCTCGATCTTGCCTTTATTGTTTTGAGAGTCTTGGGAATTGGTTGGGGAATTAGGAAGTTAATGGAGCTCGGGGAGAGCTGTGTGGTACCCAACATGTAAGGTAAGACCTGGATGAAGCTTGGTGCATGTATAAGGGCAATTGAAGGGAAGAGTATGAAACCCAATTGTACTGGTTGAGTCCATTGGTGTAAATGGACGATGGTATGGTAGTCATGAGAAAGGTAACATGAAAGGTGGAGTAAATGGATATGAGGCATCAAATGCCTTGGCTATGTTGGGAATAATTGTTCTCAATGTTGTGCATGGCGTGCATAGATAAAGGGAGTCCTCTTAACCTTTACCTTATGCTATCTTGTAATTATGTTATGATCATGATTATGTTGATGTTTATATATGTTGATGTTTATGTATGTATGTCATGTCTCACAAGATCGTCATGGATAATGGTTGTTTAAGGCTAATGTTTATATGTATATACGTGTGTATGTATGTTGTTGTCTGACATGATCATTATTGTTTTATGCTAATGTTTATGTATATGTATCTATGTCACTGTCCGACAGGGTTGTCAGGGATCATTCTCATGGACGAATGATTGCTTATGCAGGTGAATGGCATGACGAGGTTCCTGGTCTTATGGGAATCAAGTGCGAAGAGTAGTTATGACAAATATATGAGGTCAATATCATGTGGATATGAATTGATATTGTATGCTTGTATTATGTCTATTTTCAGGCAACGTTGAAGGATACACCATTAGAATGAAAACAATGCACTTTGCGACATGTTAGGATAAGCATGGATGGCAAAGAGACACTGAAAGAAAGGTTGCTTGGTAGAGACAGTGTGGTTTTGGATGTGTGGTACTATTGTTGTGCATATGTTGTAAGCGTTGTACATGTTGCATCTGTGATGTTGTGCGCATGAGGTGTTGTGTATATGTAGTGTGTGTACATGTTGTTTATGCAATGTTATGTACAAGGTGATACATATAATGTTGTGTGAATATTGCATATGCAGTGTTGGGTATAGATGGTGCTATGTACATGTTGGATATGCGGTGCTATGTACATATTGTACTGTGCACATGATGGATATGTGGTGTTGTGTGCATATGGTGTTGTGCACATGTTTGATATGCAATGTTGTGTACATAGGGTGCTATGTACATGTTGTATGTGCAGTGCTATGTACATATGGTGCTGTGTGCATGTTGTACATATGGTGTTGTGTGCATGATTGTACAAGTGGTGCTGCGAGCATGTGGTTTCTTGTAGGTGTTGTGTGCAAGTGGTGTTGTGTACATGTCGTGCATGTGGTTTTGTGTATGTTTGGCGTTGTGTAGACATTGTATAGGTGGTATGATGTACATGTGCCATTGTGTACACGTTGTGCAGATGGTGTCTTGTACATGTGATGTTGTGTACACATTATGCAGGTGGTGTTGTGTATAGGTGGTACTGTGTACATGTTGTACATGTGGTATTATGTGCATATCACATATGTCATGTTGTGTAAATGCAATACTATGTATGTGCATTGTGTAGTTAGGGTATCGTGACATGTGTACTTGTTGTGTTGTACTTTGTGTAGTACATGTATTGTGTTATGTTGTACGTCCTATGTAGGTACACGATTTTGTGGCATTTTACGTCGGGTGTAGGTGTATGTATGTGTTGTGTTGTACCCTGGGTGTAGGTGTATGAGTTGTAGGTCAGGTGTAGGTGCATGTATTGCATGGTGTTGTATGTCGTGTGTGGTTGTATGTGTGTGATGCACACTATGTGTATATGCACATGGTTGAGGAGAAGGCACTGGGTGTTTGTCGGGTGTGGCAACTGATCCAGAGTGCGTACGAAATAAAAACAAAGGTAGAAGCTAAGGATTGATTAAAGGATAAGTATCAACATCTTATTTCAGTTTTATTATGCATGTGATTTATGATTTTGGTATGTGTTGATTACATGTGGTCTATGATTTTGGGTTACGATGATTGCATGTGATTTATGATTTTGATCTATGATAGTTGTGTTTTGGGCTAAGCTAATGTGATATGTTTATACATGATGATTTGGTCAAAGATGCTAGTTTGACTTGTTGTGACAAGAAGTGAACAAAATTACAAGTGTACCTTGTTGATGAGCCACCAATGAGGTATGATTTGAAGTTATTTCAATTTATTTTAAATCTAATGGAAATTGTGTGCTTGGCATAGGAAAGCATGAAATGCCCGTGTGGGTGGTCGAAATTGACGGCAAGCAAAAGCAACAACAACAAAAGGAATTGGAATATGCAATAGTATCCTGGTAAAGCACTTCATGAGCAGGGCCATTGTGGGACACTGGTACCCAACAGTATCCACTGATTGCCATGAGAATGCTATGGCCGGTATGATGGTTTTAAGTCAGGGATATGCCTTGGTTTTTGTATCTTTTGATGCGAGGAAGCTTTATCAAGGGATGGATTGCCCGGAATGGAGGTGCCAGTGGAACTTGGAAGGTGTGTGACTGCACGGAAGGGGGTGATTGGATCGCCCAAGGGACTGTGTAGTAGAGAAGGGAAGGGCGAGGATATATTTGTTTTGGTCATTAGTATTTCCAGATGGAATCAAATGCACATTGGGAGTGTGCCTTGGAACAATGAGCCGGTAATTGTTCATTGAGAGCACAAGTGGGTTGTGTTATAGCACTAGAATTTGGATGCATATTTGACCTTGCAGTGGATTCTGGACATCCTAGGAAGGAGGTGAATCCTAGTACTACTTTTGAGGGTGGAGGTGTGAGCCTCCAGATTCCCTTGTTGATTGTTATGGCCATCATATCCCTTTATTTTTCAGTTGAGAAAATGTGCATATGTGTGTATTATTGTAAATACTGTATCAAGCTGAATCTATAAAGCTCCATAAACAGTATGATTATTTGTTGGGTGAAGCAAATGTGTATGTGTGTATATGTAGTTATTATTGTAAATACCGTAATGGTTTGTGTTATAAAGCTTTAATAAATGGTATGTTTGTCATGTTTTAGTAGATGGTCATTGTAAATATTGTAACGAGCTAAGTTATAAAGCTCCATGGGTAGTATGTTTTGTTTTTAGTACTCTTGTTGGTCATAAGTGTCATTGAACACTAAGGACGGTGTTCCCCCAAGGGGAGGGTTCTATAACAACCCTGGTTATAAATCCATGTAAAAACATATAAGACCACGGTCATGGGACACATATTCCAAGATGAATGGTGGGAAAAACATCCTAGTGGGTGCTCATTTAAGCTATTATGGCTAAGGAAATTGGCAAAGGTAATGGCAAAGGCTTTGGAAAGGCAAAATGACATTTTAGCACATTTATTTATGAAAATAATGGAAAATAGGAGAAAAGAAAGGTGAAAGGTCATAGGTTGCATGTGAGGAGGAAATTGAAGGAAAAATAATGGAAAATTAAGAAAATAGAGGCCTCATTAATAAAAAGGCTTCTGAGGATTAGTGGGTAGGTTTGGCCAGTTCAGTTTGGAGTTCTCTCTCTCTCATACTCTTGAACACTTAGAGTTTTCTTGAAGCATTCTTGGAGAGTGTGGCATGTTTGGAGTTTTGGAGCAAGAAGGCAAAGGAAGTGCAGGAAAGCACAAGTGGGCATCAAGATCAATAGTGATAACGGGTTTTGCTTGCAGGTACCGAGTTGCATGTATTTTTCCTCACTAGTTTTGGCATACATGTGGTTTATTGGTCACGACCTATTATTGGCATGGAGGATTGCTTGGATTGACAATGGATTTGCCTAACCTTGCCATTTCTTGGATAGCCATGGTGTTGTGAATTTATTTCTTTGTTTTATGTTTGGTTCTTATGTTTCCTTTAGCTTGGGTTGAGTTATTAGTTCCTGGAAGCCTTGGCTGGACAAATTCTCTAGAAGCCTTGTAACATCTTGGGTTGAGTTACTAGTCCTTAAAGCCTTGGTTGGACAAATGCTCTAGAAGCCCTTGGTGGGTTTAGTTACTAGTCTTGGAAGCCCTAGCTTGACAAACACTTTGGAAGCCGGATGACAACTGTGGGTTGAGTTACTGGTCCTGTAAGGCTTGGGTAGAGACCAATCTAGTGATGGTTTTGTGATGTATGACCGTAAGGTGGAATTGCTGTTTGATGGGTTGAGGTGGTTGGCTTATGGAAGCCCTCGATGGTTGTGGATTGATGTGTTTTATGAGATCCCACATTCATGCTTGGAATATGGAACAAGGGTAAATGGTTGAAGAGAGATTTGGCTCAGCCATTCTACGGTTTGGTGGAACATGGTAGTCCCATCCCACGTTTGGATTTTGCATAATGAACACGAGGTTATTTCTCCTTGTATTTATATGAGTATTATATTGGTTTATATGTGGATCATATGGTTGTGATTTCTTTGGTATTTCTATTGCTATTATGCTAGTTATGTATATGTTTTATGACAATAGCTATGTATGGCTCTCATCATGTTTTTACTTGTAACTGGATGAACAATGTATCTATGACATGATGGATGAAAATGTAGCTAATGTGTTGAGGCATCAATGCTTCTTCGCGATTCTCAGATGAGTATGAGACTCCTATGCTTAGATTTGTTATTTACGCCTGTATATTACATATTTGTGATATATTTGACGAAATGCCTGTCATGGATAGTAGGGGTCCAATAAAGGGCTTGTTCAAGTATTTGCATTAATATCATTGTTTCCTTGTTACCTTTATGTTCTGAAGGTGTCATTCAATTTTGCGCAGTGACTTGGGCTCTGGGTCTGAAAAAGTGGCTCAAATCCTGGGGACGTTGGCACAACACTGAGCAAAATAGTCCATGAATGTTGTCATGCCTTGTCATGAGAGAGTCTAGAGCCTCTTGGACATTGTCAAGCACATAACATGGGAGTGTCCGAGAGTCAAGTGGTCTAAAACCTCAATGGTACCCAAGGACTGGTTACCAGAAAGGTTGGGAGGGATCTTAGGAGCCTTGTTGTTGATGTTGAACATATATATGGTGTGTTTCTATTGGTTCCACTTCCTTAACATGACTTAGGAGGTCAAATCATATCATAGTAGCTTCTCGTCACATGTTTACCCCGGTTGGTCAGTTACTTGGGTAGATGTAGGAAGAGGGTGTTACATTTTTATCATTACATGGTATTAGCTGTGTAGTGGGTAAAAAACTAATTGTAACTTTCTCTGGTTTATTTTTCATGACTAGACAATCATCACGTATATCTGTTTACATGAGGGTGGTTTCTCTCTTGTTATGATGTCAATAGTTTTTGAGTTTGAAGTCAAGGTCAACACTATGCTCCAAAGAACATCAAATGTATTTTGTTATTTTAAATATCAACAGGAATCAATGGTCATATATTACAAAAACAAAAGACAAAAAAAACATGTAATTGACACATGACAAGTAACACACACTCCCTATATAAAAAACCCAATGTAAATCCATTTTAATTTTAGATTTATTATTATAGACTTTTAGATTGAAAAAAATAACGATTTTGAATCATAGATATAAAGTTAAATAAATGTACATTAGTACTTATAAATAAAAGATGCATTCAAAATAGTCCAAAACTTGAAACTTTAACTCAAAACTAACATTATATAGATTCACATTCCTTAAGAAAAGAAGAAAGAAAGAAAATTAATTTGACATCCACGAGGCTAATGATAGCCTATGGAACAGATTGCTTCTTCATTTGGTTGATGTATTCGGCTCTTTTCGTGTGAAGCCTCACAATAAGCACTCCCAGCTTTTCGACAAACCCCTCACTAAATAGATTATCCCAATAGCTAGTTGTCAGGATATCTGCATAACTTTCCATGTTGTCTTTGAAGGCCTCGCATTCTAAAATGAAATGCTTTTTTGTTTCCACTTTTATGGAAGAACACAAAATACATAATCTTTCCTCCCATATTTCTGTTGGCCTTTTCCAACGCCCTGTTTCACAATGAAGTTGATGAAAATATGTCCTTAACTAAGCAATAAGAATTTTGGCTCTCCAAGAAATATTGGCCTCAATGTACACTTTTTGTTGATGACTCTGAGTGGTATTAAACACTTCAACATATTAATTTTTATTTCTCCCCAACTCCTTATCCCAAGTATACTTGTGGAACTCATCCAAAACAAAACAAGCAAATAGCTCATTTACTAAACCATTTGTTATTTTGTTGCATCCAAGTCTTTTTTCTTTTGCACAATATGTCATTAAAGACAACCTTAGGCCATCTGCCCTCTTCCATTTGCCCAATTTTTTTTTTAAATACCTTATGACTCGTACCATAACAATTGCTTCAATAGGAGCACCCCTATTTCACTTAACAAGATAGCATAAGGAACTACACTTCTAATTTTGAAATTGTTTGTAACCAAACGCTTATGAATTTTCTCAATTTGTTTCCACTGCATGTCGGATGTATCGTTGGCCCATAGTTCACAGCCATAGAGAACCACCAGAATCACTAGAAGCCCAAAAATAGTTTGAGTGGTTTTCTAGTCCCATAACTCCGCCTCTCTACAACTATTTTGAAAAACATAAAATGCTTTCCTACTTCCCAAAGTTCTTTTCTTTCTATAACCATCCCAACTTAGATTTTTGTTGAAGTCAATTCCGAGGTATTTGTAATCTGCAACTTCTTCTAGAATGCGGCCTTCAAAGTAGAACTTATGCTGGTTATGTTTTCTTTTTTAGAGAAAACACTACTTTCGTTTTGTTAATATTGACTTGCATCCCCACCCTTCTACAAAAAATGCTCAAGGGATAGTAACTGTTCTTTCAAACCAAGAGCAGATTTAACAATCTGAATAAGGTCATCTACATACAAAAGAATACTTATAACAAACTTGCCCAAATAGATACCGTCACCTCCTAGCGAATTTAACCACTCCTAAAGCTTATCGATATATAAACCAAAAAGGGTAGGAGACAGTGGGAAACCTTGCTTGGCCCTGATATCGCTTCTAAAACTTTCAGAAATGCTTGCTGATTTTCTATTTTTGACTTTCACCTCTTCATACAGCCTATGCACATATGCTCTCAAATGTTTAGAAACCCCAAGTTCCTCCATTCTGTGCCAAAGCCTATTCCTAGGAACCATGTCAAATGCTTTTCTGAAACCAAAAAAGCAACAAGAGACTTCTTCCTTTTTCTCCAAAACTTTTTCAATGATGTGCCTTAAAGTTATACAATGATCAACTGTGGAATGTTTAAGTCTAAAACTTGCTTTCCCTTTAGCACGCTTATCTCTTTCTTATGCCCACTTGCTGATTTTATTTTCTAACATGCTTCCAAATAGCTTTGCAAACAAAGGGTTTATCATTATGGTCCTATAATTGGAGGGATTATTGGCGTCACCAATCTCAAAAAGAGGTTTTGCTAGACTAGTTGTCCAATCTATGGGGAACCCCTATTGTATGATGTTGTTGAATTTTTTTGTAATGTGAGGTGCAAGAATCTTTGAGCCCCACTTTAGATACTTTGCTTGGAGTTCAACTGAGTCTTTTTCTTTTCCAGCACCCAAACTCTTGCACCGTGAAGAGTTCAGTATTAGTGTTGAGCAAGGGGGGAGGCTCAACCTTGGGATCTTGCTCATAGAGTTGTCTTGCATAGTCAAACCATTTACAAGCTATAATATTATTTTCAATTTGCATCTTTCTCAATTGGAGCTCTTTCCAAAATAATTTGGGATTAGTTTTCCCAAGGAAGATTAGTTCTTCCCTCCTTGAAACCATGAAACTGGCCATTTTCTTTCTTAATATCTGCGTGTAAGATTTGAGTTTTATGTTATCTTTGTGCGACTCTTTCCACATTCTCCTTGCTTTTTTGTATTCCTCATCAAACCAAGAATTAACTGGAAAGCAATTTGTTTCAGACTTCTTATTTTTTTTTCTTTTGCACTCTGCAAGTGCGCATTGAATTAAATGTGTTAATTCGTGACTATGAAGGCTGTGAATTGGGATTTTCTCCTTCTCGAAGAGCTTCTCTAGCGTCATTTTGAATGTATTACAATTTACTGGAGTCAAAAGAATTATGCCCTTTGGGAGATTTTGTTGAGCACATTGAGTTTTTGACTCTAGTTGTTTCTTTCTAGTCAAAGAGAAACTTAAATAAATTGGCTTGTGATTTGATTTTAAATCTCGAAGCTGATCTCCAATCAAAACTTTCTCCATTTTCTCACACAAACGATGCGAGCAAATTACATAATCTACTATGCAAATTATCGGACTTTGCCCATCTAGTCAAGCCATTACAAATGACTAAATCAAAGGCTCCACATAGAGTAAGCAATTGTTTACCAAAGAGATTGTAGCCCTTGTCCTCTGAAATTCTTTCCCACTGATGATTACTCTCTTTTGTAAGCCAAATAGGGTCACAATCTTTTTAAAACAAAGAATGTTAGCTTGCTCCCTTGCAGTTCTAGCATTGAAATGGCCCACTATAAGGACTTCACCGAGCTGAGAATATGTTGCAATATCTTCTTTTAAGGATGCAAAGGGATCTTTGTGGTTAAGCCCTCTACTTTTGTAGATTTTTGAAACTTGCGGCGCAAAAATAACATTTTGCAATTCTTATGTGATTTCCATTTTCTAATATTTTAAACCAATTTAACTGTTTATTTGAGTCTTCTTTTTCTAACTGAATGAGATGACCTTCTTTTTCCCTCACTAATACCATGATACCCTGTGTCCTTTGCCATTCCCTACTGCCTTGTTCCATACTACCATCTTCCAATATCCTTCAAACAAAGGTGTCTTGCACCCTTCATGCTCATGTGTTAATTATGTCTCCATCTTCCGTGATAGGCCCTAACCAAGGTCCTCGTCTCCATGGGTAACTTTTGCAATTCCAACAAACTAATCTTAAGGAAACCTGGGTATGACTTGATTGCTATTTATTTTGACATGCAAGATTCACATTTGAGTCTTTGTCCATGCTTTCCCACACTGACCTTGCTTCCTGATTTCCTTTTGAAGAGTTTGTTGCCTCTTCTTTATTACCATCTTGCTGCTCTATTTTGGAAGGAGATCCAAATTGCGCTATCACAACTTTACCTTTATAAACCCATGCTCTCTTGCCTTCATCTCTTGCTGCCCTAACCTTTAACATTTCCTCCCCCCTTTTCTCCTGTTGTCTTACAGTTAAACATTCTTCTAGAAAAAAGCAAGAACCCCTCAAGAGATGCTTCTTTCTTAGAATGATATATTTATCCCGCAAGCTAGGCATGATGACTTTTATGGGTCTGACTCTCTCATTGTTAAACTTAACCACCCTCCATGGTTGACATATTTGTCCTTGCCATAACAACTTGTCTTTCAAGGAGTCCCTTGCAAGGTCAAGAGTACATTCATTTTTCCCATAGTCTTTCACCTCATTAATAATTGTGTTTGCTGCTATATTTTGTCTTTCCTTGCTTTCTCTATCTTGCATGTTGTCAACCCGAATGTTTGTTTCTCCTTATTAGCAAAATTGTTAATAACTTGAGCCCAAGTTTTGGAAACTTTTGTGGAATCTCCTTTCCTTTATTCTCTTGCTTTCTCTTCATGGTTGTCTATTTGGGCAACCACTTTCCCTTTATCTTGGGATGGTTTCACATTCACCATCTTTGCACTTTCCACTACATATTTCTTTATGTTTTGCACATTCGCCTTCATGTGTTGCCATTCTGTCTACCCTATTAAGAGAGCTTCTTGTAGCAATGCCACTTGTTATTTCAAAACTTTATTGATTTATGCTACAACCTTGTTCTCAACTGTTATTATATGAATTTTATGATCTCTTTCCTGCTCTTTAGATACTAAAACCTCCAACCTCTGTTTTACATTTAATAATTCTTTCACATAAAGATCAGATGACTAGGTGAGAGGTGTGGATGTAAGACTATGGAAGACATAATCATCAATGGCTTTTCCTCTAGACTTCTTGTTACCACATAATTTAAAGTGTTTAACAAAATACCCACATTCAACTCATCAAATTAGTATTACAGGGATATAAACAACCCATTACGCATATGTTTTTTTAAGAAAGAAAAACATAATTAAATTATTCAATAAAATATATATTATTAAAAAATTGACGCATAACATTGTATATAAACTTAATAAACCCTAATGATGTATAAACATTATATCATGTCAAACTTAAAAAAACCTATTTATAAATATAAGCTTTTAAACTGAAATACCAAATTAAATTAAAAATATAAGCTTTTAACCCAAAATACCAAATTAAATTAGAAATTCAACCAAATTTCCAATTTAATGATAAATATTCAACCCTTCAGCTTTATATATCACAATTATATTGGAATTTAGGATAGCAAACACCAAAAAATGGGATCAAACATGTGGATACAAAAACATCGGGTAGAGTACCCACGTCATAGAGTAAACGGATGATGATTCAGAGCATGGGAACAAATCAAACACTTTATTCTACAGTTTTTCGCCTATTGGCTTAGAGAGATGGATGGGTACACTGACGGCGTTAGGAACGCGGAATTTAACGTCGCCCGAACAGTAATAAAGTTAACGGCAGAGATACGAGTAAATGCGCTTTTTCATTCATTGTGCGTGACGAGGGGCGGATTCCAAGGTACATATTTAAATTTGACAGAAAGGTCCTTTTGAGGTCCGCTTTCTTTCTCGGTATTGGTAAAGGGGGAAAATACGCAGAAAAAGAAAGGAGACTTGAGTAAGAAGCATCGGTACCTGTGGCTCAGCCAGCTTAATTTAATTTAATGCGGGGGGCGAGAAGCCGGGTGTGACTGACTGTTGGAGCTGAGATTTTCTCGCACAGAGGTAATTTTCTTACACAAAATTCAACTTCATTCACGAAAATCTAACGGTTTTAGTTGCTGTTTACTTTGCTGTCTGGAAAACTCGAGTTAAGTGGGTTTATTTTTGGTTCTATCATTTTCTCAAATTTTTATTTTAGATTTTGTATTTTTGAGTTCATGGCCACAATCACTTCTTTTTCACAAACTGTTTACTGTTTGTTGAATTATTTTAAGAAATTGGGCCACTTCTCTTTTATCATTTAATTTTCTTAAATTTCTTGAATTTCTGTGGGTTATACTGGGTTTCATGATATTAGCATTCAAACATTTCATACCGTGCTTCAGCAGATATTAATATATTATGTGTTTATGATGCTGGGTAGTCTAATTGATGGATCTTCATCCTCTTTCTACATACGATAATATATTTGAACTTGATTTTTAGTGAACAATTGTTGTTCCAGTTTTGAGTTATCGGGATGGACTTTTTTATTTTATTTTATTTTTTATATGTATTGTATTATTATTAATATTATTTTAAATTATTATTGTTGTTGTCGTCATTGAGGTGGGTTGGTTGGCTTAACAGATGCAGTTTAGGTTAAATTCAATTGGTTTAATCTCCCAATTACACGTTTGTGTTTTTTGGTCTGTAAAAATGTTTTTGCACGAAACGGTGGAATGCATTGGAACATTGTTATCCTATGCTTTAGTGGATATTATGTTCCCTTTCTACATTTATTTTTTATTTTCACCATGTTGTTACTTAACATGAGTTGCACTGGCTTTTATTATGGCGCTAGGTCATGGATTACTGCATTTTTCTTAAGCTCTTTTTATCTTTTAAGTTTTGGGCATGATCCGTCCTTTAACAGATAGATTTTAGTTTAAATTTAGTTGATTTTAGCATCCAATTATACACGTTTTGCGTTTTGGTTCTATGTCTGTCATTATGGTCTCACATTGGCTCCTCACGTTCCAAAGATTGGCCATCCAATTATACACGTTTTATTTTTTGGTGCTATGTAAAAATGTTTGTGAACAAAGTGGTGGTCGCTGTCTGTCATTATGGTCTCACATGGGCTCCTCACGTTCTAAAGATTGGCCTTACCTTATATTTCTGGAAACTTATTTCCTGGAGTGTTTAATTTCACCCAAAGAAGGAAAACATAGTGGACTGACTTTTTCAAGAGAGCCCCATATTGCCTTAGCAATGTTGTAGGAATCTGGGGGATTGACATTTTGGGAACCGTTGTCATTGATCATCATCAACCTTGCTTTGTTGCTCCAGTAGTCTCAAAAGCTGAATTATGTTTCGCTAATTGCCCATATATTGGACCTATGCTATGCTATGGATAAATAAGAAATAGACGCAAGCTGCTCAAAGGATGGACAATCATGGAATAGACCCAATCTTTGCAAAGAACAAAAGCAACTCAAACAGTATGTCACCCAATATACCAAGATTTGGCACTTAGATGCCTTCACATATGTACTTTCGAAGCTTCATGTAGCAGTTGGTGGTTCCAAGAATGATAATATGCATTGATGCTAATTTGTGTGACCTTGCAACATATGGTGGACTACATGTAGATTTTGTGGTGTGTTTGTTGCAGGGGCTATTATGAGAACGCTATAAGTGTTTGTCATGACCCCTGGGGTTAGCTTGTCTAAATTGTCATCAGCCTTCAAGCATGTAGAGCATGCGTGAGAGAAATTGGCTATATAGTAATTTTGGGGTGTTAGTTGTTATTTTCCTTGGTAGATCTTGTGATATGTGGTATTACACAATATGTATAGAGGCATTGAGATGGACCCTATTTAGAATGGGGATCCATAATGTAAAGAGTTAATTGCCCCAAGGCACAGTTAGCCTAGTTGATTGGTTCTAAAGTATGTATGGTCAATTTGAGAAGTTGGAGGGTGGAAGCATACATGTAATTTGTAGGGGCCTATGTTCACGAGCAAAGTAGGGCTGCAATTGTTGGCTTTTAGGTACCTTTGCTAACCATATCCAATGAAACATGATGAAGTTGTAACTTGTTCACACTTGAATTCTTCCATCTTGATCAAGACATTTGTAGTGTCTTGTTGCCAAACCTTGAGGTAGAATGAGGCAATATTCTTCACATTTTCCAGGTTCACCTCCATTCACTCGTTTGAATGATTCAACACTTGTTTCAATCAATGATGCATTAAGTTTTCAGGACGAGAGGGCACTGGAGCAGGGAAACACATTTGAGGGACTTGTTGAAGCACACCCAAAATTCTAGGGAGTATCACAAGGGACATCAGAGCCCTTAATTGACATATATGAAAATTAAAACACAACTCATTGAAATTCTATACATAACAATGCATCAATAACATACATCAGTACATGTCACGTAATAAATCATAAACTATGCTTGTAATGATCTAACAACATAATAGTCACAATTCACAAATCATCGATCACGATTGTATTTGTCATTATATTTGGAAAATTCAAAAGTTATAGATATAGGTCATAAGAAATTTGATATAAGAACAAGTCAAATGACAAACGAGCGGCACTGCTCAAGGCAATGCTCCACTAGTCTCTGCTTCCAACTACTGCCCAAAGGAATAAGGACTAACCATGGGAATGTTGCTATCTAAATAAGAATCATTTGCATTCTCTGGAATACTCAATTGCATTCATTTTAATTTTTCTTTTTTGTCCTCGTTTCCTTGAACAATGGACTTTGATCAAAAGGGAGCATTAGCTTGTCTCATTTTTTAAAGGGGATGTTGTCTTTGGCACCCCATTAAAAAGGGACGTATGGAGACAACTTAGAGTTCCCACAATTTGGGAGCATGGGGAATGCATCACATACCTTCGGTAATGTCCCTGTGTAACATCGGTTTCAATTGGGTAGGGGTAACACATGTCCATGTTGAATATCTCTTGAATGCTCTTGTCATAGGCCTTAACAACTCCATTGGTGAGGGCTTAGTCAATCTTGAATGTTAGGAGCTATAGGGTCTGAGAGGTCATTCCTGTCCATGGTGTTATACTTGTGGACTCCAATAATCTCATCAAGGAATGGAACTTCATGGTTGTCATTCAAGGTAATAAAATTTATCAATGTGGGCAGTGTTGATATAAAAAATAGTATTATCAACTAGGGAAAAGGGTCTAGTGGGATCAACATGGATAATGTGGTTCACAGTGCAAAAAAAGTGTAGGTATATACAAAAATACAGTGAAGGAAATTTAGAGAGCTAGGGCATGAAGGTGTCTAGAAGATAGGATCAAGAGGCATGACTCTCAAGCAGAAGGATAATAGTCAAGATATTGAAATAAGTCCAGAAAATCACTTCTCTAGGGAACAATTCACTTATTGCACTTAGTGTGGAACTATTGTGATCATTGATGTCCAAATTATAATGTGCAATCAAGTGAGGTTGACAAGGAGTGATTGGAACACCATTGTGCTTGTGAATTTGTGTGAGGGCTATTCGAGCCTTATTAAGTGCATCATTTGAAAATCAAAATAAATCTTGTGTTTAAGCATCACTGTTGGGAGTGAACATGCATGGGAGAGACTAGTATGTACTCGTTCTATCCTTTATAGTTTGACCCTTTTTAATTTCTTAGTAGAAATTTCCATATGGGGAGTGGGCATTCACTTGACTATCTACTTCACCATCCAATGTGTGCAACTGTTTAGAGCCATTCGTAGCTAACTTATCCAAAACATACATTTCAAGCTAGAGATACTTTAATTTCAAGTTTGATTATTGCACTTAGAGTCAAACAACAAACCCAGCTCACCTTGTTGTAGGCTGTAGCACCTTGGGTTTGAGGTGTTTGTCATTTCTAGCCTCAACACTCACTTTGAGCTAGTTGCTTCCATTCTACATAGAGTCTAATTTTGTCCAATTTTGTCCAATTGTACAAGATGGGCTTCTAACTAATCATCATTGCCTATTGTTTTTCCAATCTTTTTTAGGCTTGATATTATGGTTGTCAAGTCTCGTTAGTTTTTTTTTTTTTTTCAATTTTGTCTTGAGTTGTTTCCTCATATTGATGAAACCCACCAAGCTTTTCCTGAGTTTGAGGTTGGAAACATTGACGGTGAGTGATCATGAAGCTTCGAAGTGATTGATGATTATATTTGCAAAAATATGTGCCATTACTTGATCTATAATTGATCAGCCTGTGGTTGACTCAATCCACCAACATGAGCCTCAATTATCTATATGCAAAAAAAATAATCTTTCTATGTTTATTTCTATTGTGTATTCAAACTGTAAATAACTTAATGCTAGAATACAATCATACGTAGTAAATAACATAAAGATTACCTTGGAGAACCTAATGTTTTTGGTTCCTTATTATTTCTCAGGGTTTTATATGTGGAGCAATGCATTCTTTCACTGAGATTTTGTGAATTTTACTCACATTTTCACAGATATAGAATTGTTTTAGGCTAAGTTGCAGGAAATATCAATGAACCCTTGTATTTATATGAGAAACTTGTCAAAATGTCAAAACAAGTACAAATGACTTGAAAACACCCTAAGCCGCACCATAGGCTGTGCTACAATTTGCAAGCATTGTAGCTGGGGATGTGTTCTTTCTAATCACAAAATCTAGTACTTTACTGCAAAGCCCTCACAAGGTGCTAGGACTATTGGAACATTAGAATTGTTGCCATTGTTACCTAAACAACAACTTCCCTTGTTTCAGTGAAGGACAAGTCCAATGAAAGGGAGGCTTCCCTGGTAGGACTTAGAGTTCCTAAGGCAGAGACACAACCAAGTCTAAGGTCTCTTAAGTAGCTATCCAAATCATCACCAATAGAACATATCAAGCATGTTAACGGTTAGGTGGTCAATCAAGGTGAATTTCAGATTTGGTTTAAAGTGTTTTACAGTTGATCCAGGGGGCTTATTAAGTAACATTTTCATGCAAAGCAATACCCAAACCACTAAAATCTGAAAGTTACCAATGGCTGTTTTAATACTTGTATAAAACATAGGAAATTACAGCAGTAAACAAGTTACAATAGCAATACAATTTAGCCCTCAAAATGAGTTACAAACCAGTAGAAAATAGGGCTAAAATAGTAAATAAATCTAAGGTTTAATTATTCTTTTAAAATCTGAAAATTAGAAGGCATATAGCAACCAACTAAAACAAGATGTCTATCCCTAATCATGTAGAAATATAAATCAAGAAGGAAGTAAAATGATTATAGGTCAAAGACGCAAGAAAACCATAGGAATTTAGGTCAAAGATGCAAGAAAACCTTAGGAATTTATGTCAAGAAAATGCAAGAAAACCCTATAATTTTAGGTCAGAAATATGTACGAAACCCCATATGTGTAGGGTTTTTGTCATTTGATGGCTGAAAGTCAAATGTAAGCTAAATAAAATCTTAAATTTACCCTAAAACATATTATAAAACTTGAATTTATAAAATATGACTGATTAGATTAGGAAAAGACTAGTGCCTACTATTTTTTTTGGGGCACATGGGGTCAACTAAAGACTCCCTTGATAGGATGCGAGTATATATATCTAGGGTTGTCCACTACAAACCCTAGAAGATCCACCTAGTACCGTACAAACTTAAAAAGAACTCAATGGACGATACTCCACTAGCAATCTCCCAAGGGTTTTAAAGAAGGGCTTTCTCCTTATCATCCCGCTGGGCGACCTAACTGCCAACTAGCCCAAACTCAAACTGAGATACTGGCTAAGGCTCCATCTTGAGTAGTTTCTTTTGAGGGACTCTCTCAGAGCCCTGCTCTTGCTCTAAGGACTCTCTTAGAGCCTTGCTCTCCTCAACCATCACTTCTCTACTCTGAGCACTCCCTGCCTTGTTGCTTAAGGCTGTGCCTGTCTCAACTTGTAGTAGGTACGTATTCTTCTTACTTACACCTATTTGGTTCTTACATCCAAAAGCTAAGTACTGGAGGTTGTTGAAATGTAACTAGTGTCAATCTTAAATTATTCTTGAGTCATGACTTCATGTAATTATTGATGTACTTGTCAAAAGAAAAAGAAAAAGAAAAAGAAAAGAAAAATTATTTGTAAGAGAAAATTATTATTATTAAAATGGGTTTCTTGTCCATAATGTTGTGGTCCTAGGTTAAAGCACCCATTGAGTGCTTTAGTGGTCTTGTTGACAAGTCAAAAGGTCAAAGTCATGATGTACTAGCCCCTAGAGGGCTCATGTAACAAGGAAGGAAAATTATTATTGTAAAATGTGATGTCTAGAAGCCACCTCTAAGGGATGAATTGGTCAACTCTCTTCATGTCGGCCCAAGGAGGCCTAATTCGCTCTTTTGAAAGCCTATATAAAAAGGAACCTCACCTCATTTGTGATACATCAATCAAACGATAGATCTGTGTTCCTAGTGAAGTCTGGGCAAGGAAGAAGAAGGAGAGCAAAATTCTCTTGGAAGCCAACAAAGTTCTTCGGAGACCAGTGAACTGGTTAAGGAAATCTCAGTCCTTGCTGCCCACACGTGCAAGTTTTGGAGGAGAACCTAGGGTTTCCTCAATCTTGTTTTGCAGAGAAGTTGTTTAAGGGTTTGGCTGGCTCATCTCTCGGAAGGTTTGGTCTTGGGTCAAGGTCAAGGTCTTGGAAGTTTTCATTGAAATTCTATAAGAAGGGATTTTGGTGGGTTTTCCTTTATAGGAGTGGTTTTGGCCCTGGCTAACATCCTTCTTCTGGTGTTCTTGTGTTTACATTGTGATATTTTCATTGGCATTTGTCTTGATGATGAACATAACTAAATAATGTTGATAATGTCCTAGTATATATATCACAAGAAAATGTCAAGGATTAAAGAGAATCAAATTTAAAATAACTCTATCTACTTTGCCCAAGATTTCTCAACATGGTTTCAGAGCTAAGGTTGTGAACAAAGGGCATAAAGAAGATCAATTTTGGCATAATTTCGTCTCTAGGAAGTCAATTGTCCTAGACCGAATTTGTGGAGGCAAATAAATCAAAGTTCTGGGCATGATTACCAACTCTAATTGTAGAAGTAAGGTCATAGACATTGTAAGGATAGAAAGAGCACTTTAAGGACATTTCAACCTTATTCATGGAGACCTAGAGGCTAATATAATAGCCTTCTCCCAACCACATCCATTGACAAGAAGATCAAAGATTTTTGGCATCATCACCAACCCTAAATTATGTAACTAGACCACAAGCCTACTTTAGTAGAGCGAGGTACAAAATCTTGCATTTGGAGGGATCGAGAAGCTAGTCTAGTAGCCCAAGGAAGGCCACATATTCCGATGGAGGAGTGAAGGTTAAAATAAGTCTCTCAAGGTTTGCTAAACTCCACAATTTTTTTGAGCAACTCTTGTACCAGGTGTGTATATGGATTGACAATTTATTTAAAAGTTTCATTAAAGAATTGTTCTAAGTTTTCAAGGCATCGAAGGCCCATCTATTGTCATCTATAATAACCCTAGAAAGGAGTCAAATCCTCTGCATATGGTTCGAAATTCTATACCAATATTCTATACAAGTGTCATGTTGGCAACCCATGAAGGACTATCTCCAAAAGAATCAAAATTCTAAGTCTACACCTGGACATATAGAGAATCAAGTCCAAACTCAATGAGAGTATTGTTGGCCTTTTGAAGGGTTAATCTGAACATAGTTGCTGTGGCTCAAACATATGTAAAGACCGAGCTATCAAAATGTGGATAGTCTGCTGTAGATGTCCTTCACCACACGGCAAGTCTAGGGCTACTCAAACTGCTCCTGGTTGATCAGACACTTGAGCTCTTCTTCTACCACTTTAGCAACCACCTAAGTCCATGAAGATGGTGTACATCGAGCTCCAACTTGGGCACTATCATGCTGCCCTCCAATAGACCATAAATGCCCAATCCACTATCCACACTTGGTCCACTCTTGCCCTGCTCTCCAACAAACCATAAATGCCTAATCCACTGTCCACACTTGGTCCAATCTCACGCTTCCCTCCAACAGACCACGAGTGTCCAATAAATTGTCCTCTCTTAGGACACCATCCACCTGCAAATCACATCAATTCAAGGGGACAAACATGCTTATGTTCTGCAACCTTCTGCTGCCCCTCTTGACATACATACAACTGCTAATGTGCCTGCTCATAGGATGTCCACAAACACACCTCATCCACTAACATCCATTCATCACCAAGAGACCATCTGCAACCATATTGCTACTGCCCTTTTTGACACACATACAACTGCTAAAGTGCCCGCTCATAGGATGTCCACAAACACACCTCATCCACTAACATCCATTCATCACCAAGAGACCATCTGCAACCATATTGCTGCTGCCCTCTTGCCCTTGGGTTCTGTGCACATTATTGTAGCTTCCTATCACTGGTTAGGGCACTCAACATTGCGTGACAGCCCTCCAAAATTGCTACAATAGTCCTCCAATCACTGCGTTTCCTCTCCCAAAGGACTGCTCCAAAGATAGGCACCCAAACTTACTCTAGGGTATGAGGCTCTTCCTCAACGTACCCTACAACACTTCTGTACCAATCAACAACATCAACCAGCCCAAACACATGGAAGAAACACCATTGTTCACCTGCGCTGTATTAGGAGAAGTTGCGGCTAGGGCAGAGGAGCTTTCCTAGCCCACTCGGCCCACAAAACAAACCTCCCAAATTGTTGCTTTAGGTGTCCTTACCTACGGCTTGAACATAGACAACATCACCCTTAAAATATGCACATAAATCCCTCTTACCTCTCCTCTTAGCTGCGACCTGATTTGGTAAAGGAGTCTGCTCCAAAAAACAAGAGAAAACCAACCCAAACAACCCTCCTAGTCACCATGAATGATGCTCTAGGTCTGCAGCTTCTCTTTGCAAGAATTTGCACCTCAAAACATAGATGATTCCTTGCCAAACTCGACTCCCTGTCTCAAACTCCCTTGCCTCAGATTCGCACTCCAAATCGCAGAGTTAATGACGTGTGAATGCACTTAGGACCATGCTCCAATGACCTCACACACGAGTCCTTTTTATACATTCTCATGTGGCTTCAATAGTGGGCTTGTCCAACTGTCATAAGGCCTATTATGACTTTAGACGACCTCAACTTTGTTCCACAAGCCCACACCATAACTTCAAAAATTAATATCTCATAGACAACTCAAATTTCGATGATTTTCGATGCGTTCAGTTTGTCTCGACGTCCTCTATCATCTCCATCCATCACATGCCAAATTCTCTCCATGGTTTTGGCCCCAACGTTGGTGGGTTCAAAACCCAAAGCTTGGGTTTCAAGCCCACAAAAGGCTTTTGTGTGCCAACTCCTCCACAACCTTCAATCCTAGGGTTTGGAGTACCTCCCAAGCTACAAATATCAACATGACCATATTACTTGATTGAGAATTGATCTTACATCAAAATCTCGAGATCATTTTTGAGTTTGAGAAGAAGTCTTCAAGAGAAACCGTCTAAGAATCTTGGAAACTCGAGTCCTTGCATTCTGTAAGAAAGTTCAGGCATATAAGCTTGAGGTAGTTGTAACGGTATCAACAAGGACGTCTCCTTGAAGTCAGTGAAGTTCTGTTTTTAACAAGAAATATTCAAATTAAAAATTCTTTGGTTAAGGGATATTGTCGTAGTCAGTTCTTTGGACCTGTGCATCACAAAGTTGCAAGCATAAAAACCACAGTTTATTGATCTTGAAGAGATGGGAGAGGCAGTGTTGTGATAGTCATCTCTTTAAAGGAAGGTTCTGTTTGTTGTCAAAAATCAAGAAATCTTCAATTATGTTCACTGTGAAAAGGGTTTATTGCTGATACTAATATCAAGAATCGGTATTTGGGTATAAGAGATATCCTTGCAGACAAATCCTTAGATTTGTGCATCTCTTACGAGCAAGCAACAGACTAGTAATCAAGAAGAGGTAAGCAGATCAATACAGTGAAGTATATATTAAGTTGATGCACACCTTGAGGATAAAACGATGAAGTGACCATAACATCTAGGATAACTGGTCAGTACGATAAAGGAATGTAACATTGAGGTCTGTATGATATATTTTATTAAGCATCCAACATGAAATACTGTAGGGTAGGTTGAGTATATGAATCGAGGGTTGCTTGTTAAATTTATTAAAACCATAGTCATATAGAAACCCTAACTCTATTCCCTCATAAAAACCTTAGCCCTCAATCTTTAGGGTTTGTGTACAATCTATGGCTCATGTCAAGTAGGCATGGATAAGGTTGATAAGCTATATATGGAACCCTTAGTCTAGGGTTGGCACTTGAACACCCTAGGAGTTCAACCTCTAAGTCTCATGGTAACCTTAGATTGACAGATTGACATCAAGATTTTATTATTGCATATTTTGCTTGGGTATACTTGTTAATGAATGTTGCAGGTATAGGAAGTAAAGGAAGAAGGATGAGCAGATCCTCTGTTTTGGTAAGCATGATGGAAGGAGGGAACTGTGAGCACCCTTGGATCCTTGGGCACTCTGAAGTATAAAGATAGATTCATGGTATAATCATGCGGCTATGGATGCCTGGAAGAGTTAATAATAACATACGAAAGAATTCATGAACCTGATATTGTAGTCTGCTAGCCGATATAAAGATTTTGATGCAAGTAAGGATAATTTTTGGATCCTCCTTTATGATGTCATGGAGTGACCTCTTCAGCTTGGAAGAATGACCATGATGATTGTTATCCATTCTATATGTTTTTGAAACATGCCTCTTAAGAAGGTTCAATTGTAGCAAGATGGACCTCATCCTGGAAATGAGGAACAGGGCTAGGTGACTCGCTGAGATATGTTTCGCTAAAGACTTTGATGGAGTTTGAAGAAAGACCATGATATTGATAAAGACATGATATGCTGTTAGGTTTTTCTCGATTTTGCTACATGAAGAAGATTCACTTTAAGAAGGATAAGATGACTCCATTGGGTTGCTGCCTTGGTAATTGGTCTGAGGATACACCACGATGATAGATATGATCACAGGGTACAGATGGTTTGATGATCATGTCCTGGTGGATCACTTTCTCAATGTTCAATAGGGAGCCATGTTTGAGCTCGATGATGATTAATTCGTGAATATGCAAGTGATGAAGTCTGAAGATGATCACATCACAAAGGACCATCATAAAGAGGTAACTTTAATTTGATGTTCATTTTTATTTTTGAACTCATTTGGTTGAGCTGAAACAGGGCTACCGAAAAGAGGATTGTAGAAAATCAGCTACAACTAGTACTCATGTGATTGGATGGAAGATCCTGCTAGGATCCTATAATAATAGGATTCATAATTTTGAATTGGCTATGGTTAGTCTTGTAATATTGTACATACTTTTGCTTTTTGCAAAATGTTTTCCATATTAAAAATAAAAAATGTAAAGAGGGTATGTCCTAAAAGAATAATCAAAGGACAAAAAGAAAGAAAAAGATCAAAAAAGTGAAAAAGATGAACCCCAAAAAGAAATAAAACAGATCATGAAAGTGTGGAAATTCAAATGCCATTACTTTTTACTTTGTAAAATAAGGTTGTGTGCAACTTGTCAGAAATGCCACAATCCATGATGGTCAAATAGCTTAATCTTGACTCATTCATTCTTTAAATTTTATGTTGATAGATAGAGAATAAAGATCTAGCCAAATTATTTAACCTTGGCAGATCAATATTTAGGTAGAGAATAAAAATGAGATCATCAGTTTAATCTGAGCCATTAGAAGTTATAAGGTTAGAATTAGATAGTTTGCTTGTCAAAAGAAAATAAAATAAAGGGTCAGCAAGCTCAAATGCACCCAATAAAATGAAGAAAAAATGTTAGGATAAATAAAGGGTAGGTAGAAGAAAGGTTGCAAATGCGCAAGGTCGCTGTGTCAAAAGCACATTTATCATGCTTAATCCTATTTTTCATGTGCAGGAGGATTTATGAGAAAGAAAAGATATTCACAAGCTTGTATACTAATTTCCCCTCATTTCACTATACCCCACATGCTTATTTGCTAATTTCCCTATTATCCCTTCATCACTTATAAATCCATTTTTTCCCCTCATATTGATCTCTATCCCTTCATTTCACACATTTCCCTAGTAATTACCCTTTAAAAAATCACCCCTACCCAAAACCCCATTCCCCTAGTGTGAAACCCATTCCCCATTACAAATGTTACCTTTCCCCCTTATTAATTTTTCTATTTCCATTCAAAACCCACAAAGCCCCTTTATCCTAAGTTTTTATGCCCTCGCTTTATCTAATTAACCCCCCCATTTCATATTTCCCCGACAAACCTCTTTTAACCCACCAACCCTTGGTGCGGTTTAAAAAACCCCACCACATAAACCATGGTCCCACTTTATTAACCTGCTGCTTATGTTAAAAATCCCGACCTTATTGGTTAATTAATTACATTTCTGTGTAATTAAACCCCGGGCCTTGCAAATCCCTTTCCTGATTCCCTCCGTGCAACTTAACCGCGCGATAGCCATCTGATCTCCTACCCCTAGATCCGATGATGCACATCCATATTGCGCGGGTTCATCGACCGATCAATAATAGCCTGAGAGCACGTGAGATTCGTGGTTTTGCTTGGGCGCTGTTCTGCTACGTGGCGGCACCAGATGATATTGTGTGCTCGCGAAAAATACCGCTTGCCCTCCAAAAGCGGTGCGATGGCCCAGAAAACCACCTCCCAGCCCAGACCGAAAACTGCCCACTGTTCATTTATAGTTTCCGCACCAAAATGTGACAGTTACCCGTTAAAAGGCCGGAAAAGCCCCAATTCACTCTTTTCTTGCGTTTTTCACTGTAAACTATTGCTAACCTATTTGCGACACCTTGAACTTGAAACGACCAAATTGACCACTGTCTGCTGCCTGAAGAGCTCCGGACACCTAATTGAAGCAAACAGTTGATAGTTGAAGCCACCGTACCATCTGCATTCACCACTGAACCTAGTCTGCACGTCAAAACATTGATTTCCAGGTATTTGTGGAAAAACCAGAACGACCCTTGAATTTGAAAACGTACAGTTTACATTGAGTGGTTAATTAATTGAATTAATTGAAAGAAACTTCCCTAAATTGGAAAGAAACCTACTATGCACCCCAAACCCTATTTACAGATTGAAATTACCCTCTCATTGTACCAGAACTTTTAAACCTCACTTCTGAAACCAATATAAGCCGAATTCATATCTATAAACTCAGTTATGGCTTCCCAAAGCTCTTTGGACGTGAGACCTCTGCAAACTCCTCACTTGGACATCGTCCACCTTGCATTAGCAGACAAAGATTTTCAAATAAAAGATACTGCTTCCCCTGCTTACCTTTTAAAGCTCCACTGCTGGAGTAAGGACAAATTCTTGAACCAGAACGATGACATTCACCTTTGGGAGTCTAATTTGCCCAAATATTTGTTTCCAGAAGTACACTCATTCCCAAACATCATCCATTTCTGTGATGCTTGCTACATTCCTAGCCAAAGAGCTATTGTCACCCCTAACTAGCAAGTGTTATTTACCATCACTGCAAAATCCATTAACCAAATGCTGCAGGTCCAACCAAGCCCTAATGAGACCCCACTGTTTATTGGAGACTTGCTAGACCTCTATGTCAAGTTAGACTTGCCCAGAATAGCCCATATTTTCCAAACTTTCATCGTTGAGGAATGTCATACTCCCACAGATAGTCCCCCTTACGTTGCCATCATTTTTTTTGAGAGAGGTAGATAGATTATTACCATGCTCTCTTGCATCTTGGGATACACCACAGATGAACATGTGGATGAGGTTGTCTTGGCCTTCCTTTCCATCTTTAGCCCAGGCAAGCCTCTTGCTGTTATTTACAACTATGCTCAGTTCATTACAGATAGGATGCATGAACAATTTACTAGATTACCTACTGAAAGAGTCTTCAAGTACTCTTCTGTATTATTTCATATGTTATTGTATTATCAATCAAACAAATTCCCTGTCAGCATCCAGAAGTTGGATACCAAGGGAAATCAAAGATCAGTTATTTATTGGACACCCTTGATCCAAAAGTACTCCACCACATTCACTTATAAGAACTTCATTGATTCATTTGTCCATCCAATCATGAATATGCTAACCAGTAGCCCTCAACCAATAATCAACCAAGAGATCAAAAGGGTGGTACAATTGGCCAAGAACAGTATGGTGGGAGACTAGTATTTGTACCAGAACCACACAGAGATAAGAATTTATGGATGCCAACTTGCCCTTTACAAACTACCCAAATACCTCCCCATGAGGATATTTGCACTAGAATATTTTAGGCAGATTATCAATTCTGATGAAGTTAACTTCCTAGCAGCTACGAAGAAAACCCAATTCAAAATGAAAATCAATTGGGCCCCTTCATTTGTAATACCAGAGACGCTGGACCAGAGGCTGATAAGATGTTGTAGCAAATGAAGTTCAAAAACAATTTTATGTGGCAGTATGACCCTCATGGAGTCATAAATAAATTGAGGATCAAGGTCAAGTTGGGACCTTTCAGCCATCATCCCAGACCAGACATTGAGAAGTTTGCCAACCAATCAGAATGGTCGGAAAACACTCTAATTGACATGGACAGTACAATAGTGGATGTAGAAAATACATTGATTAATAGAAAGATAGATTGATGAAAGTTCTTTCCTGCAGGTTCCAGAACTAAGAGAACCAATGAATATTCCTCGTGTTTTACAGACTCCTGCAAATGAGCAGAGAAACCCAAAGAGAAACAGGGAGGAGGGTTCCAGTTCTGCTATGGAAACCACAAATGCGTAGTTTGAGATCAGTTATAGGAAGAGGCCCAAGCTGAATCCTGTAACTAAGCAGGCGGAGACCATTGAATCAGTGGAAACCACTGACACTGATACAATGGTGGAAAGAAGCAAAGGTACAACAACTTCAGGAGAAACACAACAACTCTCAACATCTAACACTCAACTGATTGAGAGATAGCTCAATGTTGAGGTTTCTTCATTCACCAGGCCAGTTGATAAAGAAAAGGATATCAAGGACATGTATAAAGAAATTAAGTCAAGAAATGAGAAGTTGAAGGCCGAAACCTATGTTCAATGCTTCAAACGCACACCAACAAATCAAAGTAGGTTGATGTCAGTTTTTGACATCAAAACAGGGAAAATGTAGGTGTCCTTCATGCAGCGAATTGTCCAGTAGCCAAAGAAATCAGCTGACTACAGAAAAACAGACTTTGAGGTGTTGGCTAGGGATGTTCGTCCCATTGACGAGATTGAATTCCACAAGCAGGCAGGAGAGATGATCTACTCCACCTTGATAGGAAAGGCCATGGTTGCACATAAGTTGCGGAGTTCATTAGATAACATAACAACTCAGTACAAATTAGAAAAGGCCTCCTCACAGGCCAAGGACAACAGGATCAAGTCATTGGAGGACTTGGTAATTGAGCTGGGACATGATCCCAATGACATGAGCTACTGAGAAGTTAATAAAGAAGAAGAATGAGGACGTAATTGCTCTCAAAAAACAACTAAAACTTCCTCATTCAGAGCACCCACAGTCAAAGGAGGTCCTTGAGAGCCAAACTCATCAGGAGGAGATGATGGACTTGGTTCTACAATTGAATGATCAACTGAAGGAAATGGAAAAGGAGTTAGATAGCTTGATACAGTTAAAACAAGCTAGTCTGGAGACTGGCCCCGCCACTGCTATCCCAACAATCACTACTACAGTACCATCCACCTTGGCAGTGTCATTAGCTCCTATAGCTCCAATGGCTACAGCCTTCCCAGCTTCCACAACGTCTACATCAGCAACAGGGTCAACAGCAGCAGCTCAACCGGGTGACGAGGCTAGTAAATTGGTCAAGGCAATGGAAGATATGTCCATTCAGACCACATAAATGAACAAGCTAAAAGAAAAGATGACCAGTCTAGAGATTGACTATAAGCTTGAACAGATTATGCACAAAGAAGAAGTGCAGAAATCAACCAGGATGAATGAGAGAATAAAAAGCTTGGAGAAGGAATTGACTTTGAAGGAACCCCTTGGCCAGGCTAAGGAACAATTATGGGCCAATATCATTGACTCTGTCAATGATATTTGGCCATCCATTCAAGTAATTTTTGAACAGATTGATTTAGTGAAAGAGGCTATAGAAGCCGTATAGAGAGTGAAAACAGAACTGGGAGACATGCCAGAGGAAGCCCCAAGGATCATTCACTTAACTCCAAAAACAAGTATGAATTACAGGAGCTGGAGATACATGATAGGACAGGTACAATATTAGAAGTAAAAAGGGTCCTCACCAAGAGAAATTAACCTGGAAGATAAGTGCCAAACCATGCAACTGGCTATAGACAGATTCATGGCTAAATTTGAAGTTTTGAGGCAAAAGGGTTTGTCAAATCCCTTAGTAATAAATGATAAATTAATGCCGCAGGAGGACTACAATAGAAGAATTAGAGAAGTGATCAGGTAAATACTTATCTATGAAGGGGATGCTTACTAGCAAGGTCATATACTAGACTTTTGAGAACTTGTTTTACCTCCAACATGGGGTAAAACACCTTTTTGTGAATAAGCCCACTTTTGCCAAGTACATGGAGGCAGATGAAATTTATAGGAAAATGATAAATATCCAATTACTAGATGCAAAAACATGGGAGAAATTGAATGACTTACTGTAGAAATACACAGTCAAAATATAAAATAGACAGTAAAAGTGAAAACAACACAGTAAAAGGATAATGATAGATCAACCAAGTAAAAGAGTATCAGTTGAAAGATCAGAGTGAAAAGAACATCCAGTGTGAAAATCAACAGCAAGGCAGAGAATAAAAGGAAAAATATCAGAGCTTAAAGACAACACAACCTAATAAACAGGGACAACATATAACAGTTGAACATCTGTCTCTATCTCCTTGCATGAAGATATTTCTTTCTCCTAGAATAATTCCCAAGACAGTTTGGGATATTTTGTAAATGATTTTTGTATAAATACTTCATAATTCGAAGTATTGAGTGTGGATTGTTATACATTTGTAGAGTTATTTTGATCGTAAAACCTAAGGGTTATTGTACCAACTTTTCATGTTAGCAGACTAGACTAAGTAATAAAGAGATTGCATTACAGGATTCATGTGTTGAGTTATTACAGTGAAGTATTTTCTTTGTCAAATTTGTTATTTTCTTATGTTTTTCATAAACTTAAATGTTATCTAAAGTTGAATGAATTAATTGGAAATTTATCTCAGAAATTGTTTAAGTACACTTTGTTTTGCACTGTTGATCATTTCTATGTTTTCTTCTGATATCTAGATCTGAGAATCCTTAATTACTCTGCCATCCCAATTGACTTCTTTCACTTTTTTTGTAATCTGGCTTAAGGAACCCTTAATTGCTCCTTGGATCCAATTGAAAGCCACTTCACCATCCAACATTGAGATCTGAAGTAACTCAACTATCTTGCCCTGTAGACATTGTTTTTAGAACTTGATCCAATCCTGTTTGCTTGACATTTGACCCCATAGCCCAATGGTAAAAGACATCCCTCTTTTCATTTAAGTAAGTGATCCCACTATCAAATCCAAAACAAAACCCAAGTACAATCATAAGTAGCCTAAAATCAAATAACTAAACAAAGTTAAATCATAAAGAGAGAGCCCTCTCTGAGAATTAGGAAGGCTAGATCCTAATCTCCAAAGTAGGTTTGTGGTTACCTCTAATCATTTCTTTCTTGTCAACTCTAGAGAAATATTGGAGTGATAACATATCCTGGAAAAAGCATGACTTGAAAGAGGTAGCTGTATGAAGGATAACCAGATGTGGACTAAAATATCACTTTCCGAGGAAGAAAAAGGATGACATAACTGCTAGTTCAACACTATGGGAAGTGATGCAGAAGATGGCCTATGCGCTACGAATAAGTTATGAAGAAGAAAGCCTCCATGATAACATGATGATGCTATATATAGAGGGCTCTTTGAGGTTCAAAGAAAGCTCGCATGTGTGATGATGATGATAGAGCCCTGAGAGCTACTATCATAGTAGTTGATGGTTTTCTCCCTAGTTGAGAGGGAGTGACAGATATGGTTGTTTGCTTCATGTCTCATGCACTAGATCAGGAGTAACAACCGTAAGTCTTAGTGAAGGCCATGAAAAGAGAATGGCATCCAGAGGATTGGGTAAGCATCTGAGGCAGATACTCCTTTAGGATTTGGAATCTGAGACAGGAAGTACTGTGATGACTGATACTCTTTTAGGATGAGGTGGGGCATTTGATAGGTAAGAGTAGTTGACAAGGAAATTACTTGAGGATGTGTAAATCCAAGACAAAAATGGTCCTAGAAGGACATACCTTGTGAACATCCGGATGGGGTATTTGCCTTAAGAGGTAGTGTGGTGCCCCACGTAAAACCTCCCAACATTGTGCTCTGATCTATTGAGAGATGGAGCATATTAGTCAAGGCTTTGCTATATTGACAATGCTGGTTGTATATTGATCATAACGTTGATGCTTAAGATGGCTTACCAATCTGACTCTTCTTATGAGAATGTTTCAATGAAAGTACTGTCCTTGTACCTGTGGTCATTTATGAATACCTCCCTATTTAAGAGGGAGTGTTGAAATGTAACTAGTGTCGGTCTTCATAAATTATTCTTGAGTCATGACTTGATGTAATTATTGATGTACTTGTCAAAAGAAAAAGAAAAGAAAAATTTATCTGTAAAAGAAAATTATTATTATTGAAATGGGTTTCTTGCCCATTGTGTTGTGGTCCTAGGTCAAAGCACCCATTGAGTGCTCTAGCAGTCTTGCTGACAAGTCAAAAGGTCAAAGTCATGATGTACTAGCCCCTAGAGGGCTCATGTAACAAAGAAGGAAAATTATTATTGTAAAATGTGATGTCTAGAAGCCTCTAAGGGATGAGTCGGCCAAATCTCTTCATGTTGGCCCAAGGAGGCCTAGTTCGCTCTTTTGAAAGCCTATATAAAAAGGAACCTCGCCTCATTTGTGAGACATCAATCAAGTGATATATCTTTGTTTCTAGTGAAGTCTGGGCAAGGAAGAAAGAAGGAGAGCGAAATTCTCTTGGAAGCTAGGGAAGTTCTTTGGAGACGAGCGAATTGGTTAAGGAAGGAAATCTTTGTTCCTGTTGCCCACACCTGCGAGTTTTGGAGGAGAACCTAGGGTTTCCTCAATCTTGTTTTGCAGAGAAGTTGTCTGAGGGTTTCACTGGCTCATCTCTTGGAAGGTTTGGTCTTGGCTCAAGGTCAAGGTCTTGGAAGTCTTCATTGAAATTCTATAAGAAGAGATTTTTGTGGGTTTTCTTGTGTTTGCATTGTGATCTTCTCATTGGCATTTGTCTTGATGATGAACAAAACTAAATAATGATTATAATGCCCTAATATATATATCACAAGAAAATGTCAAGTATTAAATAGAAATCAAATTTAAAATAACTCTATCTACTTTGCCCTAGATTTCTCAACAGAGGTAAGCCTTACCTTTGCTGAAGATGACATCATAACCCTTGTCCTAAAGGGTAGCTATTGAAACAAGGTTTTGCTTCAAGCCTAGAACATAGAGGACATCTCTGAGATGGAGAGAGCTATTTGACTCCCTCTCAAAACTGATAGTACCAGATCCCCTAGTTGTGTACATGCCATAATATCCTAGCTCAAACTGAAATTGCATGTGCTTCTCCTCCAAGTGGCTGAAATACTCTTTATTCTAGGTCATGTGGAAGGACGCTCTCGAATCAATATACCAGTTATCTGCTGTGTGCTGAGCTTGCCATGCAAGCTATCAATGAGAAATCTTTCTCGAATTAGGTAGAAAACACATCTACCTCCAATGATGTAGCTACATGATCCTCATTGGACTCTTTCTAATTATGACACTTAGTGGCATAGTGTCCGTACTCATGGTAATGGAAGCACTTGATCTTGCTTAGATCCTTCTTCTTCTTGTCCTTTTGACGGGACTTTGCCTCTCCTTGGCCCTTCTTGCCCTTGGCTTTACTACCTTTGCCTGCCAAGGCAAAGTTCTCGTCCTTTGTTGGAACTTCTCTACCAACCCTCATCCCTCTCTAGATTTCTTCTTGAATGCAATCTCTCCATGACATGGTCTTCATTAGTTTAACTACAGAACGAGGTGGTAGTTAGCAATTTAGTTAGAGCAAGTTAGCTTTTAGTCTTGAATGAAGGGAGGAGGAGTACACTTCTATCTAGTCCCTTATTTCTATTGCTGCAGAAATGGGTTGGCAGATCCATTAGATGGATGTGAAGACCACATTTTTGAATGGAGTTATAGAGGAGGAGGCGTATGTTGAGCAACCACAAGGCTTTGAGGTACCTGGGTGAGAGACCCATGTATGCCAGTTGAGGCGAGCACTCTACGGACTTAAGCAAGCTCGAGAGCTTGGTATTCGAGGATTGATACTTGCAACAAATGGGTTTCACGAAGAGTGATGCAGATTTGAACCTATGCTACATTGTTGTAGGGGATGATCTGCTCATTCTTGTGTTGTATGTTGATGACTTGTTCATTACTAGGGCAGAGAGACTGATTAGTGGTTGCAAGGAGGATCTTGCTATGGACTTTGAGATGAAGGACATTGGGCTGATGCATTACTTTTTGGGGCTTGAGGTGTGGCGGGAGGAGGGACATATCTTTCTAGGGTAGGGGCAATATGCTGTGGATGTGTTGAGCAGATTTCACATGGTAGACTGTAGACCCATGTCTACACCTATGATCACCAACTGGAAGAAGCTTCATGCTTCAAATTCTAGTTTGGTAGATCCCACATTTTATAGGCAGCTTATTGGGTCCTTGATGTATCTGGTCAACACTAGGCCAAATATATGCTTTGCAGTGAATACACTTAGCCAGTTCATGGTTGAGCCTAGGAAGGTGCACTGGGTAGCTACAAAGCACATTCTTCGCTACATGTAGGGGACTGTTGATTATGGTCTGGACTATAGGCGGGGAGATGGAGTGAGGTTGGTAGGTTACACAAATTTAGATTGGGCAGGTTATGCTTCTGACAGGAAAAGCACTTTAGTGTGTTGCTTCGGATTGGGTTCGACAGTTGTGTCGTGGTTCAGTCGAAAGCAAAAGTTAGTTGCTTTGAGCTCTTCTGAGGTTGAGTTATGGCTGCTAGTCAGGCTAGTTGTGAGGGCATTTGGCTTCGCAAGTTGTTGTATGGCCTATTTGATCAAGAGTTGAGACTGACGATTATTCACTTTGATAATCAAAATTGCATTAAACTCATGGACAATCCAGTGTTTCATGACAGGTCAAAACACATTGACATCATATATCACTTTATCAGGAACTATGTTCATAAGGGGGCAGTGAAGCTGGTGTATATATCAATAGATGAGCAGGTGGCTGATGTTCTCACGAAGTCCTTGCCAAGAGGCAAGCATGTCGATTTCAGGGACAAAATGGGTGTGGTTAGAAACACTTTCCTTGGTAAGAGGGAGTGTTGATTTTTAATGTACGTTGGGCAGTGAAGCTGGTGTATATATCAACAGATGAGCAGGTGGCCGATGTTCTCACGAAGTCCTTGCCAAGAGGCAAGCATGTCGATTTCAGGGACAAAATGGGTGTGGTGAGAAACACTTTCCTTGGTAAGAGGGAGTGTTGATTTTTAATGTACGTTGGACAAGTGGTTTCCCATGGGTTAGTCTCTACCTAGGGAAAAGTGTCCAAAATAATTCTCTTCCGAAGTGTGACTTTATAAAGTGAAAGTGACTTTATAAGTGGTAAAATCAATGTTAATTTATAAAGTGAAAAGTGACTTTAGACATAAAGTACAATGTGGGTACTTTATTTAATGGGTGAGTTAAAAAATAGAAAGTGAGAATTAAATGCACATTTATTCTCATCCCTTGATCTAAATGAATCTAAGCCACATTAGATTTTAGGGTTGCCCAAAAGTCATTTAGAGAAACAAAAGGGGGAAAAGAAAAGAGAGACTGCATTCATTCTTCATGAGCAGATTGGAGAAAGGAGGCTGAGAGCTGGAGAAAAGTTATGAAGGAAAAATTTGTTGCAGCAAGCTGAAAAGTGATTTCTGGGCATGGAAATCAAGGCATAGAAGATAACAGAAGGTACAATATGAACAACATTGAATGCTGTGAGTTGCATGTCGTTCGAGAGAAGTTTTTTGATTTTCTTTGAAAAATATCCGTACAGTGGTATAAAAATCCATATAGTACAGTTCGTATAGTCGTGTCGGTACAATACATATATTTAGCTTCAAGTGGGCACAAAAATCGAGGCAAAGTGGGCATAGTTTTCAAGGAGTTTTGGGCTGAAGATATAAGTTGTATTTTGCTGTTTTGTTTTGTCTGCAAATGTTTTTTTCCTAAACTTGAAAGATAAATAAATTTGAAGAGCTCTCTAACAGGTTTTCCCTAGAGAAGATTGGAGGGGTTTTGCCTGGGTCGAAGTTGACAAAAAATCTGTGTATTTTTATGTGTGTAGCTGGTCTGGTTATGTCCATATTTATTTTCAGCGTGTGTTGACAATCCCATGTGTTTTAATCTGAAAGTTTCATTTCTAGAATTCTATATGTTGAATGTATGTTTATGGGAAAGGGCATTTAATTGAATGGGAGTGATAAGGTGAAATTAAAACCGGGTTGGGATTGCAGGAAACTTTTTTAAGTCATCAAATTTCAACATCTCCATGGATTCCTATGATGAAGTAGAACATGAGGCTTTGAAGGAAGAACGTTCGAGTTCTACAGAAAGTCCTGAAGAGCCAGAAGGGCCTTGTAAACCAGTGGAATAGTTGTTATTCTAGAGATCATAATGAGACCAACATGTCTTAGATCTACATTGGAAGAAGCAAAAGGACATGTAACTCTTGATGGAACATTAAGAGAAATTAAGAAACCTAAAAGGTTTTCTAGCTATGAAGCTCTCGTGACTAACTTGATTGATGTAGAGCCTTCCACTTATGAGGAAGCAACTAGCCAACAAGTGTGGAAGGAAGCCATGAATGAAGAATATCAATCTATCATGAAGAATGATGTCTGGGAGATTGTGCCAAGGTTGGAAGGGTAGTCAGTGGCGACTTTCAATTGGATATACAAGATCAAGCATGTTGCAAATGGAAGTATTGACAAATACAAGGCGTGACTCGAGGGTAGAGGGTTCTCCCAGAAAGAGGGAGAAGATTATGATGAGACCGTTGCTCCAGTTGCTAGGTACAACTCCATTAGATCCATTATTTCTCTTATTGCTTCATTATGATGGAATTTACATCAGACGGATGTGAACACTGAAGACTGCTTTCCTCAATGGTGTGATTGAGGAAGAGGTGTACATAGAGCAACCTCAAGGCTTTGAGATGAGGGAATCTCATGTTTGTAGGTTAAAGAAGGCCTTGTATGGACTCAAGCAAGCTCCAAGAGTTTGGTATGCTCATATTGACAACTATCTGATGAGATTGGGATTTACCAAGAGCGATGTCGATCCAATCCTTATTTTAAGGTTGTGAAGAATGCACCTGTGATCCGATTGCTATATGTTGATGATTTGTTTTTGACAGGTGCTGAGCCTCTTATTATTCAATGTAAGAATTAGTTGGCTTGTGAATTTGATATGAAGGATCTTGGGTTGATGCATTATTACTTGGGATTGGAAGTATGACAAAAACCTGGCGAAGTCTTCCTTGATCAAGGAAAGTATGTAATTGATATTCTTTAGAAGTTTGGCATGATGGACTGTAAATCCATGGCTACTCCCATGGTGATTAACTTGAAGAAGTTATGAGACTCTGAATCCAATTTGGTAGATCCATTTATATACTGCTGGTTGATTGGTTTGTTGATGTATTTGGTTAAACACCAGGCTAGGCATATGCTTTGTTGTTAACACTTTGAGCTAGTTTCAGGGGGAACTGAGACGTGGGCATTGGATTGTAGCAAAGCACATTTTGAGATATCTACGTGGCACTGTGAACTATGGTTTGAGATATGTTGCAAACATGGATGTACAACTTTAGGGATATACAGATGCTAAATGGGCAAGAAGTGTTGATGATAGGAAGAGCACTTTAGGAGTATGCTTCATTTTAGGCTATGCTATGATATCTTGGATGAGTAGGAAGCAAAGATTTGTTGCACTCAACACTGCATAAGCATAATATATTAACAAATGAAGTATGTACATAAGTAGTGTGGCTTTGAAAGAAGTTTGCATGAGTTTTTCAACCAAGAGTTGGAACCGACAGTGATATACTGTGATAATCAAAGTTGTGTGAAGCTTTAAGAGAATCCTACGTTCCATGACAAGTCGAAGCATACTGAGATCAAGTACCACTACATCTATGGCATGGTATAGAGTAGAGCGATAAGGCGCGAGCACATCTCCACTGATGAGTGGATAACTGACGTTCTAATGAAACCATTGCCCAGAGAGAAGTCTGTGTACTTTAGAGATAAGCTGCAGCTTGTGGAGACTACCCTTCTCGTTGAGAGTAAGTGCTGAGTTGATACCAACATGGATGGACATTCTCCTGATAGGGTGAATGGTTCGAGAGGCCCTAGGTGCTCATTAGGAAGGATGAGTGAGTGCCTCTTGGAGGAGACCTGATTATTCACCATGGAAGGTTGAGTAAGGTCTAGACTCGATCACACACCAGGAAAGGGTGCAGGGAGGTCTGTCAGTATTTGGACCCGATCACACACCAAGAAGAGTGTAGTTAGATCTTGGACCTGATCACACACTAGTGAAGGGTGTAGTGAGGTCCGTCAGCTTCTGGACCCGATCACAAACTAGGTAGGGTGTAGTTTGTGGAAATTTTTGAATCTAGAAACAGAAATCCTGTTGCAGTGACTGATTTAACATCTCCTACTTGTTATTTCATTCAACAAGTTATTTAATTACATAAACATTGATGTAAACACTACTGCAATCTATATTGACATACATATCTTAAACTGAAGCAATAATTGAGACACACACAAGGGACACCGTTATTTTTGGACAACGACGTCTCTGAAAAACCCAATGCGGGAAAACCGGTGCAACAGATAGAGGGTTTTATATTATTAAGCAAGCAAAATCTGATTTCAGTAGGTTACCTCTCACACTGACAAACCTTACAGAGAAATCACGACAGCAAGAAATACATACAAGGGTTTACCTCGTCCCCAAGCCCTGGCTGATCCGATGAGCGATCTAGCACCCTCCCAACAAATACTGTGCAGTCCCTATGCGATCAATGCGTGGGCCTGTGTCCTACCTCTAGAGGATTGCATCATCCCAACTGCTGGATCGATTTGCTGGATGAAGACTGTCGTTCAACCCTCCCGGCTCAGAACTTCGCTTCCCCAGCAAAATCTTGGACTATAGACGACATTCTGCACTGACACTGCGTGAGCCCCTCCTAGACTGTGTAAGCTCTGCATGAGCCCCTCCTAGGCTGCGTAGGCCTCTGCGCTGTCTTCCTATCTCTCAAGTTGCCTCTCTGCCACATACTCTTTGGCTCGAAACTTACTTTTTGATCCAAATATCTGCTTCTACCCCTGTCACTGCACCAAATCACTGGTTCAATTCTCTCAGCAAACTGTGCCCAGAAAATTGAACTGACTGATCAATATGCTCACTTGGTGTATCTCCAACTGACCCTCAAGCCTCCTCTTATACTTTTCTTGTTGATGAATCAACGACCAAAATTAAGTCTCTAATCAACAACTAAAGATTAAATTAGACTTGATCCTAGTCTCTTAGAAGCTTCTCACCCATATTTTCATTAATACCCATTAATATTTTTATTTTCCTAAGTTTAGACTTGAGGAACCCCATTAAAAATATTAATTATTTTAATAAAATGCAATTTGGATGGAATTTCACCAAACGATTTCTTGGTCTTGGAGATCTCATGTGTTCTAGTCCTTCCACAAAATTTCGGAGCTAGAGCACATCGTATGCTACCCAAAATCAACACTCCCTCTTAGCGAGGAATGTGCTCTAACAATACTTCCTAGCAGAAGTACCACACTGATCCACAACATCAGTCCTCTGCACTGCTGATGCTCGACATGTTGCCGTTCATCTACTGCGCTACTGCAATCTGTACTGCTACCCATGACACTGCCACTGCCACTGCCACTGCTACATTTGTACTGCAACTCCCTCTCAATATGCTGCATCATGTTGCCTATAACATTGCCACTGCTAACTGCTGAACTGTAACTCAGTTGCTAAGAAGTAAGCAATTGAAAAGCTACCCAAACGCTGACATGCTGGTCAGTCGGGATGTCCCTGGATGCTGAAGCTACATTTGCTACTCATTTGTGCTGACCCTTTGATGCTATTGCGCTTCTATTGTCTCTGCTCTATGCCTCCTGCACTACTGCAACACTCTACTATGCTGCTTCAGACTTGGGCACTCTAGCTCTGCCACTGTTGCTCCATCATTCCTTGCACCAACTGACTCCCGTCATTCTGCTACTATCATTAAGGGCTCCTGTAGCTGTATGTGATCCAAGAGTTTGGGCACCTTAAGGATCCTACCCCACCTGTAGTCCTCCTGACTACAACTCAATATTGCCCCACCTCTTCTCTAGAGGTGCATGAACACTCATGGCGAAATCATTATCATCGCCCTCTTTGTCAGCTTGCGCTGGGGCAGCCTTTGAGTCAGAGTTCTCTTCCTTACCCTTCTTCCGAGGGCATTGAGTGGCGAAATGACCCAGTTCTCCACATTTGAAGCATCTGACCTTGGGTATATCTTTCTTTTTCCTCTTTTGTTGCCCTTGCTGTCCCACTGATGTGAGAGCTGCATCCTCCTCTTCCTCCCTCTTGGCTCTGGTCCCTTTGTCGTTGCTTCCCGCCTTGGTCAACCGTTTGATCTCTTCCTGTCGAAGAGCAACCCACATCTTCTTCCAATTGGGGAGAGAAGCCCTGCCCAAGATGCTTTGGATAAAGGTTTTCCCAGTCTTCAGTGACTGCATTCAGGGCAATCCTAACCATGAATTCAGGATCTGGTGTAGACCCTATGGAAGTTTGCTGGTCTCGGATCCCTTGCAACCTGAGAAGGAAGGGATCGATTTCTTCTCCCTTCTGTGTCTGATACTGTCTCAGCTGACTCTCAAGCAACATTTTCTGTTGAACGAAAGTTCCCTCGTACAAAGTGGTCAAGGCCTCCCACATTTCCCTTGCAGTGTCCTTCTCAGCAATTTGTGGGATCACATGATCCTTGACCTCGTCTAGGATCATGCACTTCGCTTTTGCCTGAGCCTCCTTGTACTTCTTGAGAGGATCAACATCAACCGAAACAACCAACTGTCTTCAAGGCATAATCCTTGATGCGATTTTTGCCCAAAACTGCCAGGGTCCTGGCCTTCTAGATGACAAAGTTGGATGCTCCATCTAACCTGTCGTGATCCCTCAGTCCATTAATGGCCATCTTTGCTCAAATGAGTGTTGAACGAGTTCTCTTCTCCCTCTTTCGCTGCTGCTTCAACAAACCTCGGATCTGGATTTCTTTGGTGCTAGAAATCCTCTAAGGAACAAGCTTTTTCTGAAATTCGATTTCCTTCACGAAAATCCTTCTGCCAACAACTGTCGAACCACCCATCTCTCATCTCTTTTTGCTGTTGCTTAGCAACTCCGATCTAGATTTCTTTGGCAAGAAATCTATTAAGGCAGTGACTCCCTCTACCTCAGTCCGTCTCCTCAGACACTGTTCTGCAACAAAAGCAACAACGTCCCACCAACACCATAGATTTGATCTGCACTGCTCCTATTGCCCCGACAATGGACGGATCTGAGCCCCTCAGGCTCTGCGCAATCACTATGTGAGATAGATCGGCTTCTTCCGGCCACTGTGTCACTGCTTCTGGGTCCAAAAAGCTGATGTGGCTTTGCGTGAGCTAGATCTATCCCTCTTAGTATTTGCGCTGACCCAGAGCGCTGATGCAGTCATTGCTCATCTCGGCTACTGCGTCACCTTGTCCTGGCTTAGAAAGTTGACGCAGGCACTGCGTGAGCTTCTGCGTCACTCCTACACTGCGTCACCCCTTTAGTGCTTCTCTGGCTTTGGAACAACGTTGTCACTCGGGACAACTGCCTCTCTGCAACAGATCTGTTGGATCATCTCGACTGATGGCTTCAATGTCCCTATGATCTGCAATCGCTCTGATACAATGTAAAAATTTCTGAATCTAGAAACATAAATCCTGTTGTAGTCACTGGTTTAACATCTCTTACTTGTTATTTCATTCAACAAGTTATTTAATTACATAAACATTGATGTAAGCACTACTGCAATTTATACTAACATACATATCATAAACTGAAGCAATAATTGAGATGCACACAAGGGGCACCATTATTTTTGGACAACATATCCTAGTAAAAACTCCATGCGGGAAAAGCGATGTAGCAGATATAGGGTTTTATATTATTAAGCAAATAGAATCGGAGTACAACAGGTTGTCTCTCACACCGGCAAACCTTACAGAGAAATCACGACAACAAGAAATACATACGAGGGTTTACCTTGTCCCCAAGCCCCGACTAATTCGATGAGCGATCTAGCACCCTCCCAACAAATATTGTGCAGTCCCTATGCAATCACTACGTGGGCTTGTGTCCTGCCTCTAGAGGACTGCGTCACCCCAACTGCTGGATTGATTTGCTGGATGAAGATTGTCGTTCAACTCTCCCGACTTAGAACTTTGCTTCCCCAGCAAAATCTCAGACTATAGACGACACTCTACACTGCCACTGCGTGAGCCCCTCCTGAATTGCGTAAGCTCTGCGTGAGCCCCTCCTGGGTTGCGTAGGCCTTTGCACTGTCTTCCTGTCGCTCAAGCTGCCTCTCTGCCACGTACTCTTTGGCTCAGAACTTATTTTTCTGATCCAAATTTCTGCTTCTGCCCCTCACTACAACAAATCACTAGTTCGATTCTCTCAACAAGCTGTGCCCCAAAAAATCGAACTGACTGATCAATATGCTCACTCGGTGTATCTCCAACTGACCCTCAAGCCTCCTCTTATACTTTTCTTGTTGATGAATCAACGACCGAGATTAAGTTTTTAATCAACGACTCAGATTAAATTAGACTTGATCCTCGTCTCTTAGAAGCTTCTCACCCATATTTTCATTAATATCCATTAATATTTTTATTTTCCTAAGTTTAAACTTAGGAAACCCATTAAAAATATTAATTATTTTAATAAAATACAACCTGGGTGGAATTTCACCAAACGATTTCTGGGTCTTGGAGATCTCATGTGTTTTAGCCCCTCCACAAAATTTTGGAGCTAGAGCACATCCGATGCTACCCAAAATCAACATAGTGAGGTCCTTCAACATCTAGACTCGATCACCAACTAGGGAGGGTTGAGTGAGGTCTTGGCCTAGAGTACTCGTAAGGAAGGATGAGTGAATGCTTGATAGTTAAGATCTCGACATTTTTGGCCTAGTGAGAGGCCTTGGGATTTGAGGACCAATCACTCTAGAGGAGTGAGGTCTTGATATGCTAATGATATGCCATGGGTTTGGTATTGCCCCGGATATGGCCACTAGCAGATGTTGATGGTAGATGATGATGCTGAGGATGATTTGATATAACCTTTTCTTTAGCGAAATTTGTCAACTTCAGAACATTTATGACCGTCATTATGAATACGTCCCTAGTTAAGAGGGAGTGTTGAATTTGTAACTATGGCCGGTCTTCATAATGTATATTTGGTCACTTGATGTATTTGTATTGATTATTATAAAGCATATTTTAAATGTTAGAATCAAAAGAAAATATATTTTGAGTCAAAGTCCTATTGCGACTTTTAAAAGAAGAAATTTTGAATTTTGAAATTGAAATTTTTGGCTCCAAGTTTGTTAAGTCAACCTCCCTCCAAGTCAAGTCGGCCTAGAGCAAAAGACGCACCCGTTCCACCCAATGGATCACTATGTAAAGGTAGCTCGATCTCATTCCCTTGGCACTAATTCGCACTTCCTCAAGGAGACATTTTCTGGGCATCTTAACTAAGAGCAAGAAGGACAAGGAGGACGAAAAAGAATACAAATTGCATCTCTTTCTCTCTCTCTCAAGCTTGCACATGTGGATAGATTCTCTCTCTTCTAGTTCACAGTTTTTTTGGGTAGTTCTATTGCAGGGCCTGAAATTTTGGGTAGTTGTTGGCTGAAATTTTGGGGTAACTGGCAGTTGCAAGAGGGCCGAAATTCTGGATGTGAGGCTTGACTTGGAGGGGTTGACTAGGTTTGACCATAGGTCTAGGTGTGTCTCTTGTTGATTAGAAGAATTTCTTTATTGAAAAAGGTTGTTGGGTTTTTTTTCCCTTGGTGGGCTTTCCTAGGATAAATATTTTCTACCCTTTGTGCATTGTGTTCTCTACTGTTCTTTTATGGTTGAATTTCTGAAGTATAATTGTTGGATGATATATGGGAATAATTTAAAAGAAGATCAACGTCAAAAGTAATTATCAATATTTTAGAAATATTATGCTAGTCTATGTTGCACCTAGAAAATCAACATAGACTTGGAGAGTGTTGAAGTAGACTTTTTGGATCTGACTTTGAAGAGGGGTAGAACTGAAGTTGTTTGAATGTTGTTTTAATTGGGCCATTGTCCTTGGTACGAGAGCCCAAGAACATCTTATTTTACCTTTTATTCTATTGGGGGGCAGGGTGGTGCTAGGGAAGGAAGTTGTATCTTCCTTCAAGAGGTTGTCACCTACTTCTAGTGGGAGCTGGTAAATCTTAGGGTTGTAGCTGGTAAACCGGAAGTTGTAGCTTCTTTTATATATCTATATATATATATATATATATATCTTATATTCATTTGTATGTGATGTTATTGGTTAATTGTTTTGATACGTAAATTATTGAAATTTACGAAATATTGATTCACCATCCCTCTTAGTATTTCCAACAATTGGTATCAGAGCAGGTTACCTTTAATAGTCTAATTAGTGAAGGGAAGATCGTGAGTAGATATGGAAATTGAAGGCATCTCTTCAAGAATAATTTGGGTGTTTGATGGAAACGATTATCCACTATGGAGAAGTTGCATGGAAACCTACTTGAAGGCTGTAGGAGTGGATGTTTGGCTTTCCATCCTAAATGGTTACAAAGTTCCTAAAAATCCTCCTATTGATCCTGATGAGAAGAATATGTTTAACTGCAATTCAAAAGCTCTTCATACCATCATGGGTGGTTTGTTAGGAATGATTAATTCCAAGGTGTTGACATGTACCATGACCAAATACGTTTGGGATAAACTTAAAACTTTGTATGAAGGTTATGATAAAGTCAAGCAAGTCAAACTTCAAAAGTATAGAGCTTAGTTTGAAAATCTGAAAAGAGATGAAAAAGCTAAAGTTGTCAACTCCATCAGAGGATTAGGAGAAAAACTTGAAGATCCTTTGGCATACCAAAGGTCTTGAGATTGCTTCCCTTGAAATACAATCCCTAGGTATCTACCATAGAAGAAACCAAGGACTTGACCAAGATGACAATCGAAGAATTACATGGCACTCTTACAACATACGAAATGAGAATAGATACAAAAGAAGGATCATCAACCAAAGAAGAAGCTTTTAAAGCCACACAAAAGACAAGAAATAAAGAACTCAAGAATCGAAGGAACCCCAGATGATGATTCAAATGTAGAAGAAGCAAATTTCATGAGGGGGCTAAAAAGAGGAACTGGCAAACACAAAGGTAAGCTACCTTTTAAATGTTTCGAGTGTGGAAGAATAGGTCATTATGTTAAGAGATGTCCTTTTAAAGAAAATAAAAGCTTTCACAAGAAAAAGCTTTATTCTAAAGAGGACAAAAACTTTTAAGAAGAAAGTGATACAAAAGAACCCTATGCAAGAGAAGTTTTCTTCATAACCCAAGAGAATCAAGATAAATGATCATGGTGACAAAGAAGTCAATGATTTAGATAATGAAAAACCAAATAAGAGATTAGGTTCTTTCTAGGGACTCGGAAAAGATTCAGAGATCGAACAGGAAGATGAATATTTTCAAGTTGAAGAATAGTGAAAAGGAAAATGCCTTGCTTGGAAATAAAAATAGAGAATTGAGTAACTTTCTTGAAAGCATGATGAGGAAATTGTCTCTTTAAAAGGCCATCTTGAAGAAGCAAAAAGAATTTAGGAAGTGATGAAGATCCATATGAAGAAGAATGAAGAAGAGTGTAAGAAGCTTGAAGAGGAAGTTGTAACATTGAAAGCTGAAGTTTATAAGCTTAACAAGAACTTGAACAACTCATTAGTGTTGGATAACATTCTTGGCTGTCAAAGATCTCTAAGAGATAAAACAGGTCTTGGTTATGAGGGCACATCTTCAAGCAAGGAAGGTACAAGCTCCAAGCCCTTGAAGGAAGAAATTAAAAGGGAATTTCGAAATGCTGCTACTTCAGAATCAACAATGGTTTGAACCTTCCCCAAGACAAAACAACTTCATAAGGTCATTCTACTCTCCCAGGTATGAAAATATTTTTCTTGGTCATTGTTACTCCTGCCGAAATTTTGGGCATAAAGCAATCCATTGTAAAATCAATACAAGATACAATTATGCAAGAAGCAAGAATGATTATGGAAGGAATAAATCAAGAAATATTCATGTTTATAACTATTGTCACCCAAAGTGTACACCCAAGGTGCAACGCTTAGAGCAGGGGCTGTCACCTATTCCCTGCTCACTCCGTTTAAGCTCCTCCTAGACAATCTATAGTGGGTAGTCCCTAAAGATAAACGAAAGAGGAAAACTTATTGGAAGAAGAAGTTCTAGGAGACTAAGGGCAAGGCAATTACTTCTTTAGATAACTTGATTTGAAGTTAATTGGCTAGTGTGTTTATTAATGAGCACTGTAATAATTAAAAAATTAAAATAGATTCAGTTAGATTAATATGACAATTAATGAGATTGTAAAAGTGAGAGACCAGTGCCTTAATAACAATGCTCAAATACAAATTAAAGTACTTGCAAATAACAATACAATATCAAGTTGTAAGATAGGCAATGCTGCAAAAACGTGTTAGTACAAGAAATCAAGAGATTAAAACAATTGGAAATATGAGCAATAAGAGACAAGCTTGCAATATAAATAAGACTTGAGCTTCAAGTAAAGATGATATTCAAGAGACAATAAACTTGAAAATAACAAGTAAGACAATGTAAGATTTGCAAGTATGAAATAGGCTCTCAATCCCAATTGCAATAATCAATTGAAATGCAAAATGACGATGTTAGATGAGTGAATGCAAAATCTACCTATTTGAGATTCAAGATCTTGGTTAATGTTAATTATATGCCTATTCTAAGGTGAAGGCCTTCTCTTCAATTATCGAAGCTAGTCTTAGAACAAGGTTATTGGGAGAAGCGCTGGAGAAGGAGCCCAAGGCCTCATTAATGATACCTACCCAGGACTTCTAGCAACCCAAGCCTCTCCGTTCCTACAAGGGTTTGGCCACAAGAGAACTACAAGGTCACTCGTTTTAACTGTTGTCTAAGGGTCAAGCTTCTTGAATTGGATACGAAGAAGGTTGTCCTATCTTTCTATCAACCAAGCTTATGCTTGGAGGTAAATTTTAAGAATGCAAATTTAGATCTAAGATGCAAATGCAAATGCTTCAATAGATCCAATTACAACAAGATGCTTCAGTAAAGGAAAAGCCAATCCACTTATAATCTTAAAGCACAAGATGATTAGCTTACAACAATGATTAAATGAAGCAAATAGAATAGTACTCAATGAAACAATAGAAGAGATGCAATTAGATCATATGTTAGAAACAATAGCTTAAATGCCTTTAGTTATAGTGCTTATTAAGATCTTCTCCACTTATGTTATTATGACAATTAAAAGAAGTGAGATTTATATGTTAAAAACACATTAGAAAATGGCAAATGAGATTGCTACCAGTGATTAGAAAAACTGCTACCAATCTACTATGCAAATGAGATTAGGGACAAGAGAAAATGACAATGAAATCCAATTAGCTAAAAGAAAGCAAGGAAAAGAGGTTAGTAATCAGATCTAAAGCTAAAGCAAAGAGAAGCTAAGCTAAGAGATCCTCCCTTTTAAACAAGGAGGGGGATACCAAGGGATTGAATCCCAAGCCCCCTTCAAGTAAGAAGATCACTTTATTATTAATGTTACAATGAGGAAATAATCCTTTAGACAGTGAGAAGGGCTCTTCAACAACCTTGACGAGATTACAAAGATAATTAGAACTTTACAACAACCAATTGCTCCTGAAGCATCAATATATCAAGAAGAGGTTACAAGCCAATAGATGATGAACTTCAATGGCAAACGACGTGCTCCCAAGCCTCTAGAAACCCACGACATTGATGAATATAACCCTCAAAGCTCATGTCCTTGTCAAGGAAAGGCCATAAAAATTTTAATAATTTTTTTATTATGACTGCAATTTTTTCAATTCGTTAACCTCTTGAAAAACTCTAATAACCCTCAAAATGAAATCGTTTCAGATTTGAAAGGGTATCTGATCTTCTTCAAGTCCTCGGCTAGGAGAAAGAGGCCTCTCAAGGCTCGTAGCTATTCTCCAAAAATAGTCTCTAAGGATGAGCCCCAAAAGGCTAGCTCCTAGCCAAGAAAATAGATGTATAAATCCTTGAAAATGTGAATGATTTCTTAGCAAACAACCAAGGGTTAGCCACAAAATATTTGAAGCAAAATGAGGCACTAAAGGCCTTGCGGCTAAGCCAAAAATGAGCCAAGAAGTCAGCGACTAGCCCAAATAAATATAAATAAAAACTTGAGCCCAAAAATGTGTATCTGATCTAGAAAATTGGAACCCAAGTTAGATTTGGAAAGAAAAAATTTGAGAAACAATCCAAAAAATTATTTACAAAAATTATAAGTGGAAACCGTTGCAAATAAAATCGACTTTGGTGTGAGGAAGGGTCTCAAAGCCAGTTCGGCTTCCCTAAAAAAATTTCAGTGAGATCCAAGCTACAAAAAAATTGAATTCTCCCTTTTGAAAGGCCTAGAGATGGCTTATAGGCTTGCGACCCTGAAGAGAGAGGGCTAAGATGCTATACGACCCTCCAAAAGATGTTCTTTGCACTAAAACCCTAGCTGCTAGGCTAGATGAGGGTATAACCTCCCAAAAAAAATTCGTTTCTCTTTGATTCGTTGGGCTAATCCACCTGCAAACAAAATAAAAAATAAAACCCTCGTCCCTTTCTTCAGATCTGTAAGAGAACAAAAGAAAAATGTCAATAGATATACACAGGGTGGACAAATATATATAAGAGTTAGAGGAAAATATATACAAGATCTATTTACAAATTTACAAGAACAAGCTCTTCAGTGGCAAATCTATTCATTTAAAGCTCTAAAAATAATTTGGAAGATTTAAAGATAGATAAAATTTGATGTAGAGCAGACGACAAGAAAACCCCTTTTCTTATTTTGAATGATAAGTCCTTAGATAACTCACTATGGGTTCCTCAACTTCTATGCCCTAAATAGTTGGTTAATTCAACGGAGGATGTCCCCAAGTATCCAAGATCTGATCAACAATACTATTTTCTACACACTTAAAAAGTATTTTTTAGATCCATAGGGATTTGAATAACACAGTGGAAGATGAGTCTAAGGGTTAAGCCAAAAACCAATAGATTTGCTCGTCCTAAAGTGTTTCTCCAACTCAAAACAATGATGCAAGATAACTATAAACCAATGAATCTTCGAGAGCTAATGGAAATAACAATTAAAACATTAGTAGAACATGAAGCACAATAGATTAGAAAGATATTACCTTATAACTGAAGAATAACACCATAGCTTTGCCCCAAAGACTTTATTTTCTTGCTCAGATTTTTGTTGTTGTTGTTGTTTTTATTGGTTTGTATTTTTGTTTCTTTATTATAATATTACAAAAGTAGCAGAGCTTCACTTAGCCAAGAGCTCAAGATTTTTCATGATACAAATGAGGAGCTTAGAGCTTCCTTATATAGAAAAATGAGAGTGTGAGAGCCTCCAAGTGGAAAAAATGACTAGTTGACTTGATCCATGGCTTGATATTCCTCAAAATAATTCAAACCCTTGATTACTGCTGCACAGATCCATAGAAAATTCGACTTCCTTGATTGATGAGCTGGATGGAGTCATGGACCAATCTTTGACCCTGGAGTGGTTTTGGACCACTAGAATATTTTCAAAAGTATTTTTGTTGAAATTCCCTCATTAAAAATAACTACCTAGACCAAAAATTTGATTTCCCATGAGAATTTATTTTTCTTCTGGCCCAACGAATTTTTTGTGGGACTTTTCTGCCTTGGAAATGAGACTTTTCTCAACTTTCAATTTAATCTCAGTACTCACACCCCCTAGAACCTCTATAGACAACACTTTTTTTACATCTTTACATAAAATATTACATGAAAATCCCATTTTAGAAGGGCAATTTTGACAATAAAAATATGACCTCTAGATTCAACCAAATTCCACATCACTTTATAGATGATCTAGTATGATAATTTACATAGACTCTATACACTAGGACTCACCTAAGACCTCACCATCGAGCCCCACTTTAGCATTGGGGCATGCTCGGGAGAAAAACTCTACCAATTATAAATGTTTAAGAACACAAATAATTGGCGGAGGAAAAAAAATTCCTAGAGTGAAACTCTTTGGTAAAAATCATAGGCTTCCCTAGATGTTTTACATGACTTTATAAACATACTAGAATCATTTTTACACAATGGCCCGCCGAGCTGCAAAATTTAGATTACATTATGATGACCAGAAGCTGCGCGATGATGATGAAATTTGGAAAATTTCTGATTGTTCTGCACTGAACTCTGCTCAAGGGGTAGTTGACACCGAGTAGTCAACAATACCAATAGAAACTACAATCCATTTGAGCCACTAATGAATCAAAATATTGTGTGCTACAAATGCAATAATCTTGGTCACAAGGGACATGATTGCAGGTTGAAATTGCTCCAATCATAAAGACAGAAAAGCCAACTATGAAATGGGAAAGGAAAAAGAAGGAATATTGCAACTTAGCATTGATTATTGAAGATAAGGAAGATGAATGGTACATAGACAGCAGATGCTCGACACATATGACTGTAGATAAAAACAAATTTGTCAGCCTAAAAGAAAAGAGCGACAATGTTGCATTTGGAGACAACTCTTTTGTCAATATAATTGGAAAAGGTGTAGCAAGTCTTGGCAGTGAACATATGAAAGCACAAAATGTTTTGCTAGTTAAGGATTTGAAGCACAATCTTCTCAGTGTTGGCAAGATGTGTGATCAAGGGTATAATCTCTTGTTTGACTCTCAAAAGTGCGAAATCAAAGAAGATTAAAGAAGATTGGTTGCAACAACCACATGAAGACCAAACAACATATACGTTCTAGACCAAGTAGATCAGAATAAAATTGCGGCTAAGCAAAAGAATTGTAAGAACGACAAAGAAGGAAAGGATAAGAAGACAAAAGTCATGCTGAGTGCCATATGTTCAGCAGGAGCAGCTGCAAAGACATGAGTCACCCTTTGCCATTGATGTCAAAGGGGTGAGAGAAAAGCAAATGCAGCATGAAGACGGAGGAAGTGAAGCATTGAGATAAGGAGAGCAAGAGTGTTGACATCAATGACAAAGGGGGAAATTGTTAAAAGAATTTGTCATTGATGTCAAAGGGTGAATGGACCCACACTTGGTTTGGTAAATTGCATGCGAAGGTTAATAATTTTAGATACAAGGACCTCCTAGAGTGGTATCCCTTGTCATTCCGTTTTGTTTGATATGTGGCACATTTCACGGGTCCTCCTGGTTGGAGAGAGAATAATTTTAGAAGATTGATTCCCCAAATGAATGGGTTTTTGCATCAGATCATGCCCCATTAATTTATGGCTTCAGTATCTCATTGCAAACCCTTCAAGAAAGTCAAAACTATTGACCAAAATCCTTGTGTCCTAATCAACTTGAAAAAGATGACGTGGAAGTCAAAAATTGATTTTTTAAGTATCCTAAACCTCCCCTAAACTAGTCGGATTCATCTCCACCAAGTCTGCTTCAAATATAGTCATGTCTGTTCACAAAAATATAATGTTGGATCCAGCAAAAGACACAACATTTCATTGGGCAGGTCGGCCCCAAACTTGGCTCTGCCATCCACTTTATATTACCTCAGCCGTGGGCAATTAAGGCAAGCAAATTCGGTGGTCTGAGACAAAAAGAAGAAATCCGAGACAAAAATATCTAAGGCCTTGTGCTTAAACGAGAATCTGAAGGAAGGCAAATTAAAGAAGCATTTTTTTGGATTCTGGTTTCTTTGGTTTAGGGTTATGGTTATTGGCAATTTCTTGATCAATTTTGGGGAAAAGCTTGTCTACTTTAGGAGCAGACTTCGACCTCTCCCACAGCCTGTATCTCAGCCCATTTTTTGGAAAAACTTGGCCTAGACTATAGCAACAATTCGCTGCTTAATTCGGCCTGAAGGACAGACCAAGATCTGTTATTCGGTCCTGTTGAAGAGGCTCAGGCCTGTGGAAATTCGGGCCCGAGGAAAGCACATAACTCAGACTCCTGTGATAGATTCAGGGTCTGAAATTTTGGGTCCTCCCGTGGACATTTGGCCCTGTGGAAGAGAGTATTTCGGCCTTACATTGCAACCTCTTTTGTGACAGACTTAATGCTGTTCTTGTCCTCTGTTTTCAGGGCTCTTTTGGAGACATTCTGAAGCATAATTTGAATACAGTATATCAGCTTATTGGAGCTATCTTGAAGCTTATTAAAAAGGATTTTGAGCTGGACTTCCTAAGCATTCTTAAGCTTTCCTTGTTGCAGCCTTGGAGAAAAATTTGAAGCCTTCTTTGAAGCTGTATTGGAGCAGACTTGAAGAAGATCTTGAAGATCTTTTGGGATAAATTTTGAAGCATTCTTGAAGCCATCTTTGTAGCAGACTTGAAGCAAATTTGGAGGCCTTATTTTGAGCAGACTTGGAGAGTGTTGAAGCAGACTTTTTGGCTCTGGCTTTGAAGAGGGTCCGAACTGAAGTTGTTTGAGTGTTGTTGTAATTAGGCCATTGTCCCTGGTATGGGAGCCCAAGAAGATATTATTTTGCCTTTTATTGTATAGGGTAGCAGGGTGGTGCTAGGTAAGGAAGTTGTAGTTTTTTTCAGGGGTTTGTCGCCTCCTTCCAGTGGGAGCTGGTAAATCTTGGGGTTGTAGCCCTTCCAATTGTAGCTGGTAAACCAGAGGTTGTAGCTTTTCCTTTGGAATATAAAGATATTGTTTGTGTGTGTGTCTATATATATATATATATATATGTCTTTTGTTCATTTGATGCGATGTTATTGGTTAATCGTTTTGATACTTAAATTGTTGAAATTTATGAAACACTGATTCACCCCCCATCTCAGTGTTTTCAACAAGAAAGCCTTATTTTGAGCAGACTTGGAGAGTGTTGAAGCAGGCTTTTTGGCTTTGGCTTTGAAGAGGGTCTAAAGTGAAGTTGTTTGAGTGTTGTTGTAATTAGGCCATTGTCCCTGCTATTGGAGCCCAAGAAATTATTTTGCCTTTTATTGTATAGGGTGGTAGGGTGGTGCTAGGTAAGGAAGTTGTAGTTTCCTTCAGGGGTTTGTTGCCTCCTTCCAGTGGGCGCTGGTAAATCTTGGGGTTGTAGCCCTTCCAGTCATAACTGTTAAACCAGAGGTTGTAGCTTCCTTTGTAATATAAAGATATTGTGTGTGTGTATGCATATATATATATATATATATATATGTCTTGTGTTCATTTGATGTGATGTTATTGGTTAATCGTTTTGATACTTAAATTGTTGAAATTTATGAAACACTGATCCACCTCCCCATCTCAGTGTTTTCAACAATAACTTTTTTTATAATGAACAACCAACTACATTATCTGAGCTTTGAGGGAGTGAGGTCAGGGGTCATCTTTGCTATCGTTTGACGGTGTAACTGACTAAGATATCATTTGAGGCTGTTCAAATCCTTTAGTAAGTGATTTTTCTGAATTTAGGTCTGTGTGTTACTGTTTGCTTGTTGGATTATACATGATACCTAGTTTCATTTTATGCATTTTCTATTTACTGTTGCATTTCTGGTATGTGTATTTGTATTTTTTCTTGTTATTGTTGGTGTATTTTGAAGGTAAGCTCTTGGTTTCTGATTGAATTTTTCTTATTTTCTTTTTCAACTTTCGGGAATGCCTTCTCCAGGAAGTTTTAATTGCTCAGCAAGAACCTCTTTTTAGTGAAAAATATTTTTTTCTCTGCTCTGGGGAAAACAAATTAATGCTTTTTAAAATTTACTTGCAATGTTTTAAATTCAACATCACTTTAGATGTTTAATAGTGGTGCTGGATAAGAACCTGTCAATATAGATGTCAAATCTATCATTTAGCTGTGCTCAATTTCAGTAATATATGCTCCAGTATATTAGTTCCAACTGCATTCATTTCAAAGCACATTAGTTGACTATACTTCACTGGTCCTGGGACCACCTCCTAGACTAGTAGTTCTCTACCATATATGATTCATAATTTCATACTTAATATCACTTTACGCAGAATTCTATCAACTATAGTTGTTTATTAGAATTGCTGTCTAACTAAGTTTCATTATTAATATTATGCTGGTAGGGTTTTTGAAACAATTTGGAATTTCCATTGGATTCTTATTTATGTGCATTTCAGTTGTTGCTGGTACAGTTCTTTGACTACAAAGTCCTATATATATATATATATATATATATTGTATGTATATATGTATATGTCTTGTTCATTTGATGTGATGTTATTGGTTAATTGTTTTGATACTTAAATTGTTGAAATTTATGAAACACTGATTCACCCCCTCTCTCAGTATTTTCAACATTAACTCTTTTCATAATGAATGGCCAACTACATTCTCTGAGCTTTGAGGGAGTGAGGTCAGGGGTCATCTTTGCTATCATCTGACGGTGTCACTGACTAAGATATTATTTGACGCTATTCAAGTCCTATGGTCAGTGTTTTTTTCTGAATTTAGGTCTTTCTGTTACTGTTTGCTTGTTGGATTAGACATGATCCCTAGTTTCATTTTATGCATTTTCTATTTACTGTTGCATTTCTGGCATGTGTATTTGTATTTTTTCTTGTTCTTGTTGGTGTATTTTGAAGCTAAGCTCTGGGTTTCTGATTGAATTTTCCTTATTTTCTTTTTCACTTTCAGGAATGCCTTCTCCAGGAAGTTTTAATTGGTCAGCAAGAACCTCATTTTGGTGAAAAATAATTTTGTCTCTGCTCTGTGGAAAATGAATTAATGCTTTTTAAAATTTACTTGCAATGTTTCAAATTCAACATCACTTTAGATGTTTAATAGTGGTGCTGGATAAGAACCTGTCAATATAGAAATAAGATGTCAAATCTATCATTTAGCTCTGGTAAGAGTGCTCAATTTCAGTAATATATGCTCCAGTATATTAGTTCTAACTGCATTCATTTCAAAACACATTAGTTGACTATACTTCACTGGTCCTGGGACCACCTTCTAGACTAGTAGTTCTCTACCATATACGATTCATAATTTCATACTTAATATCACCTTATACAGAATTTCATCAACTATAGTTGTTTATTAGAATTGCTGTCTAAATAGGTTTCATTATTAATATTAGGCTGGTAGGGTTTTTGAAACAATTTGGAATTTCCATTGGATTCTTATTTATGTGCATTTCAGTTGTTGCTGCTACAGTTCTTTGACTACAAAGTCCTCAACATCTTAATAATTTTGGATGGTTAATATTTTGTGTCTACACTCATTCTATTGAAATTATTTTCTCTCTGCACTTGATGGACTATTGCTGAGATTATCCATTGTAAAGTTTTCTTGCTTTATGCCATTCAACTCTTTTCCTAGAGTAAATTAAGGAGTGTTTCCTCTTCTAGTGATTGATAAAGGGGAATTCTGAATTTGGTTTCTTTTTTCTGCTTTGAAAGAAATCTTTATTTGTATGTGGGGGAATCAGTTAGTTGAAAATTGAACTTTTACGGGAGATGCTTGGGACACCAGTTTTCTTATACAAATACCTAAAGTCTTCACATTCATCTGTAGTAATGAGTATATTTGAATTCAGATATGGAGATGGCTAATTAATGGATTTTTTCTTTCTTAGGTTGAAGCAGGTGGAACACTGATACCAAGCCACAGAAGAAGAAGTAATGGATGTAGAATATTGCTTAGAGGGTGACCAAAGTCAAAAGATTACAAAAGATAATGGCAGATGCTCTTATTCAACGGATATGGCAAAGGATATAGTTATGGAAGACCTACCTGGTAGTGCAAATGATGAGGAAGATGAAGATGTTGCAGGTAATTGTGGTAGCGCTAAACAATCATAGAGTGAGATTGGAATGTCGCCAACTTTATTGACTGAGATGGGAATGTTTGCAATTTTAAATGCAACTTGCACACAGTGAATTTCTTACTGCCGTGACATTAATCCAACATGTTTTCTTTTCATTATTGGTATGCTAGATACCATTCCCAATATGTTTGTCTGTGGCTTTTGTGCAGTTCAGTCAAATTAAAATCATTTGTAGAGCAAAAATAGGGAAAACAACTTATAAATATTCTTTTGCATGAGTGATGTCAAAAATTGGCTTTCAGATTCTAGCTATTTCGCAACAAATGTTTCTATGTTGGTCTCTTAATAAATTTGCTACCCAAAAATGACCCTAGGGTCTAAGCATGGCATTTTCTTCAATAGGTTATGCCCCATAAGGCATTCCTACATGATACTTGACAGTTTTATGAGTCTTACCAATCACTGTCCTGAATATTTTAGAATCTTCTCTCCTGAGGATGTGCCCTCGAGAAATGTGCCAAGATGGTTAGAAACTATGTTGCCAGGAAATGTGGGTTCGGGGACGGGGATGGGGACGGGGACAGCATTTTTGGAAACAGGGTGCGTGGGTTCATCGGGTAATATAATAATATTAAATTTTAATAATTAAATTTTATAAATTATAATTAATAATATATATGAAATTTGAATTTGTATATTTTTTCAACTTTAAACAAGAAAACTTTAATCATTTAAACATGCTCATCATTGAACATTCAACATTGACATTGAAATTTCAAAATTTATCACCAAAAAACTGCTCATTATTTACATATTAATAAGAATCATGAGTCATGATATATGTCCATTGTCATATTACATTCAAAATTTGCCTTAAGGCATCTTCAAACATGAACTAGGAAATTTTAAAATACTAAAATAAAAATACTAAATAGCTAAAGCCTAAGGAACAATGGCTTCCTCAAAGACCAAAAAACTGGAAAATACAAGTTATTTGACCTCCAATATTATTGCATCCCTTTTTATTAAAAAAAGAACTAATAGGTATAAGAACCAAGGCTGCTTGGAAGTGGGAGCCAGAGTGGGGGACACAATTTTTAGAAGCTTCCAGATCGAGAGCGTTTTTTATACTACATATATTTTGAATCATTACATATAAATTCTGTGGTTTTTTTTAAGGCCTGTGGCTACACTAAAGTATAAATTATGGCTGCTGGCAGCATATATTTCACTGCTGTCCCACCAAACACACAAGGCAGCCCAATAAAATAAAGTTTAAAATGTTGAGTCTTTGAGAACTCAGAATACTTTAGAATTTTTGAGCGTACTCCCGAGTTTGTAGGAAACTTGGCTAGTGTATCTCAGTCAGCTGTGTGTGACAAAATCTGTCCCAAGTTTCACCAAAATAGCTGAGTCTAGCATTTACTTAAGTAAAGTAAATGTTGGACTCGCTGTTTTGGCATTAGACATCTTAGTATCTTACAATGTTACATGTAAATTCTTATTTTATGTTTGAATTTTTTGAAATAACTTATAAAGTTATAAGTAGCATAACATGTCATTCATGCATGCCGTATCCTAGTATGTATTTTCAAAATATAGTTTTTTTTTTTATGAAGAACCCAAAGAACCCGAAGAGCCCAAAGAACCCAACCCGAAGAACCCGAAGAACCCATTAAAAGAAAAGAACCCAATTTTTTTTGAAGAACCCGGTTCTTCATGTAAGAACCCGGTTCTTTTGGGTTCTTCTTGGAAGAACCCGTACCCGAATCCGGTACTTAGGTGCGGGAACCCGGGACGGGTTCGAGAACCCCACCCCCGGGTGCGGGAACCCGTGCAACATAGGTTAGAAACTTAGAAGCACATGCATCAACACATCTCCAAGAAATAATATGAATAATTCATTCTAGGAGATGGCAAATGCAAAATAATAATTATATAGTCAAAATAATGTGCAACTTCATAACCAAGTGACCAAAATCAGGGTGCACATGTGGAGCAACCTAGAAAATTATGCCAACGGGTTCCCTGCCTCCAATAATGTGCAAAGAAGTCAAAACAAGTAGAGTGCTCTACTCCCTCAAACACCTAGCCAACTAAAGGATGCCACCTCTCCACGAGATGGCCAATATTGTCAAGGGACTTCCAAGTTCCAACCATTAGGAAATATGTGTTTCATTACCATAAAAATGTGTCAGAAAGAAATATTACATAATAATAAACATAAACCAGAGTGAGTATGCCAGTAATTAAATCAGTACATCCAAGGGAAATAATTAATGAATAAAACTTACAGAAACCCTTTGTTGATATGTATCCCTCTCCAAATTCTGTGAGCAATTCTTATTAAGACCCTCAAACACCTCATGCTAGATGCAAGCTTCCAAACAAGATGTGATGATGCTAACCATTGAGACAATGCACATCAGCTAAACATGGTATAACAAGAATAGATCATCAGAACTAGCGCACCCCCCATGATGATGTGCTCTAAGGGGGGCAGCCAAACAAGTGCACTTGGCAACATACTCTCCTCTAGACACTGCACACCCACAGTTGAGCAGTTTCTGGCATGCCATAAGGGAAGTGCGAAGAAGAGTATATGCATCTATGACAATGATCCTGTATCCATCAACTGCTGTCCATTAAGAGTATGCTATGTCACAATGATCCCATGATGATCTGCTTTAAGGGGTGCAGTCAAACAAATGCACTTTGCAACAGACTCTCCTCTATACATTGCACACCCACAGTTGAGCAGTTTCTCTGGCATGTCACAAGGGAAGTGCCAAGAAGAGTATGTGCACAGTGCAGCTATGACAATGACCCTGTATCCATCAACTGTTATTGTCTAAAAGTATCCCGTGTCACATCTGGCACCACCATTTTCCAACCCCTTGGAGGGTTAGCACCATCATACATGAGCAAAAAATGTAACAAGTATACCAAGGGCAACACCATGATCATATGATGAAGCAAGCAAGTATCATCACAGAATATATATATATATACGAGCCGAGAGGCCCATTCTACAGTGCAGTGTGAAGGTGATGTGTAAGTATGTCTGTCCTCCTTAAAATAAAAATAAAATATTCTCAAAATAGAAAAGCAATGTCGGCTATAATAAAAAAAGTAAAAAATATTTTAACACCTGATATCAACTTTATGTATATCTATATATAGAAAAAAATGTTAAAGGAAAATATTTTAATGCTGTATAGAATAAAATATCCAATGTCAATTATGAATAAAATATTTTAATATGAATTAATATTGATGTGTACTTAAAATATATTAACAAAATGACTCAATGCACATGTTATTCCAAAATACAGTTTGAACAATAAAAAATCACAAATTGTTTTTTGCACCTGAAGAATTTTGATCCCCCTCGGCTCATGTTAGATCTGTGGTTAAGATGGATCTATGCTGGTATATATATGATGATCCATCAAGCAAAGACATGCTATCACAATTAACCATAGAAGAATGAGTTTCCTCCAAACAAAAGGATTAACCCAATCAATTGATATGAATGTGCATACCCTCAATCCATTCCATAGGCACCATACTGCAATCCATCCATTGTGATAAAAACAATGGTTGTAACCCCTCATACAATATGAGGCTAATACCAAGCTGTAGAATCAACCCATTCTCCAAGGAGTTCATACTTGCTGCGTTCTCTCTAGGTGTGGAATTCATCTTTAATCCTGTATCCAAATCTGACCATCACTTTTCCAGCTGAACTCGTGACCATACCAGCAAATACTGCTGACTCTGTGCCCTTACAGTCATATGTACCTGTACATTGTCCTGTTGTGCTTGTGTCTGTAGCTGTACCATTGCTCAGACCGTTCAGCGCATGCACATCCCCATTGTCCTTACCTGCATGCATGCCCCACTCTCATTACCCATCACTCTCCTCCCTGATCTATTGAGCATTTTTAAAACCCTTTAAAACCCTAATTTGCTTAGTAGTATTTTATCTTGCTTTCAAAGTCCATATTTTTGAACTGAATTATTTAGAATTTAGAATTTCTAACAATTCCATGTTGCAGAACTTCTTGGGCTAATAACTTTAATAGGTTCCACTTTCCTCGGGATAAATATTAAGGGAGATGTAACTTGAAATTTTGATTTTTAGTCGGTGCCTCTATAATTGCATGTGTGTCTGTTAGAAGGAAAGGTGTGGCAATACAGGCAGACGCATTGACTAGTGGAGAATGATAACAGATATGTATATGTTCATCAATATGCATGTATGTATGAATGTGAGAGAAGGGGAGAGGTTTATTTGTTTTTTGGGTTAAGCATTTTCATTTAAAGGAGTTCCATGAAGTGAATCGCTCCTTTATCAACTTTCAACTTTGTGTAGATGGGTTTGGATAGACCTTCGTAATATTGTTGGACATCACCTTTGCCTACTAGAAAGCTGAAAGATGATTTTTTGTATTTTCAGATCTATCAGATCTAGAGGATGTGGAAGTCCAGAGACAGAGGTTGAATGCTAAGCTTGAGGTATGTTGTTATGATACAGTTTATTTGAAAACTGGGACTATTTTGAGGTTTTATTATTTTTACAATTCTCAACTGTATTTTGCTCCCTTCAAGTAAGAGAATATGGTTTTACTATTTTAATTTTTCATGTATCTCCAATTTATTTTCTTTGTTGTTTTAATAATACTACAAAATGATGATTTGATGATCTGTTGCCAATGATCATCCATTCATTCTATTAGGGATTATATTGTACTTAGCAGTCCCATTGACCTATTTGTCATTATTTGTTGGACATTAACAAAATTATCTCTTTTATTCTTTTCTTTAATTTGCAGTTAATGACTTTGAAATTCGTTTCAATTGCTACAGGAAGATAGTTCTGATCAGTTTTGGGTTACTGGAAAACATAATTCTACTTCATGTCTTCGCTAAACTAAATCCTGACTCCTAATACTTGTACTGAAGGTCACTTATTCGATGAATAATCTTTGATGTTGAAGAATATTTTGTGCATCAGCTCCCTTTTCTTTTCACCATTTTGTTGTTCTATGTTTTAAATTTGGATTCCTGATAGGGTTTATGTTTTTTAATACATATTTCTAAGTTACCAGGATTCGGATACGGATCCAGATCCGGATCCGGATTCGGATCCGGATCCGTCATATTTTTGAAAATCCATGATCCGGACACGGCAAGGAAACGGCAAGTGCTATATATATAGTTACAATACTTATGGCTACTAACATAATCTCTCTTGATACAATTTAATGACCTTGACATGCAACTACATCTTTATGTGTAGACAAAACCTAGCTACATAAACTAATCCATTGGAGTTACATAAAGGGCAAAATTATGTTCTTATCAAATGCTTTAAGTCTTTGGTTGTTAGCTTGATTCCTTATGGTTTGAGGAAAAAAAGATTTTAGCCAATCAACATTTTTTAGTATAAAAATACAACTTAAATAAAAAATTTAAATATGTATAATTTATGTTGTATGTATCTAAACATTTAATATAATATATATATATATATATATATATATATGATTTTTTTTTATAATATACATAATAGAGATATAAAACATATATATAATAACATATATAATCTTTTAAATTATTTAATTTAATAATTTCTTTAGTGAACCCGACAGAAAATAAAGCATAAAATAAATTAACATATTTATATTTATACACTTTTTAATAACTATATACATAATCTTTTCAATTAAAAATTCTTTAGTGAACCCAACAGGGAAAATCAGGGATAAAGTAAATTAATATTTTAAATATTTAAATGAATATAAATTTGTATTTATATTTGGATATATAAATTAATATATTTATATTTACACACTTTTTTAATAACTATATTATCGAACCCGGCAGAAAATCAACGATAAAGTAAATTAATATTTTAAATATTTAAACGTATATAAATTTTTATTTTTATTTGAATATATAAATTATATAGTATAACTATATAATATAAATAATATAGATATAAAAATAATGCATACGATTATATAATCTAATTAATATATACCATATAGACACACTTTAATAACTATATACATAACCGTTTAAATTAGAAAAGAAAGGAAAAATTAGCGAACCGGACAGAGCCAATGTATCAACAATTAAATAGTTTGGTGGTGACATTCGGGTGTTTAGTGAACCCGACGGAAAAGAAAGTGTGGGATGGTGAAATTCGGCTTTCCTATACACACTACTCATCATGTGACGACACTTTGAAAAATTACTATTGAATTTGAATTTTGAATTAAACGCATCCACGATTCGCTGTCCAGCTGTGAATGAGCACAGGCATTGAAATCATTTCTTTCCATCAGCGCATGAAACATCTATCAAACAGATTTTGGGCGGATCCAGTCGAATCCGAATCCGGTTCCGGATCTGATCCGGGAATCCTTCCCCCAAGATCAACAGGTCAACGGATCCGGTAACATAGATATATTTGGATTCCTGATAGGGTTTATGTTTTTTAATATATATTTGGATTCCTGATAGGGTTTATGTTTTTTAATATATTTACTTATTCAACTGTATGAACTGTTGCCACAAAATCTAGCAGGGCCCTAGGAGGGGAACCTATGGGACAACTACTAGACCAAGTGACAACAATGGTACAAAGGCCCACTGTCACCTCAGTCAATGTCCCCTGCTATTTACAGACTTTCACTGATGGGAGGAGTCCCGGTAGGAGAGGAATCACTTGAAAAGGAAGGATCAATGATCTATGTGTGAAGTGATTCCACTAAGCCCATTCAATGAGAGACACACCAATGATTCAATGCTTCAAGGAAGCTAAAGGCTCTCCAAGAAAGACTTAGGATGGAGATCAATGTTGGAAAATCAAAGATATTATATTAGGTTTTAATTCTCCTTTCTTGATAATTACTTGTGAGTGTGTTTTCTTCTTTTACTTCTTTATTATCTTATCTTTCATCAAGCAATTACCATATTATATGTGTATGAATATCACAAAACAAAAGACACAAGATATAGGCACATGCCAGGGCAAAACCCCCCTCGAGGGGAAAGCCTTGTTTAGATAATTCTTCCTTTCAATAATATTCTTTGAGACTCTTTACCCTAGACCAAGACCAGACTTTCCCTTCACACCATGTCAGCCTCCAAGATCTTTGACCCCTTCCAGCGACTTTGACTAGGCAGCAGATTCTGACGACATGCAGCTTCTGGCAACAGTGAAATCTTAGGAGACTTTGATCTCCCAACCCAGAACACGAAACAGAGAGAGAGAGGCACCAAAAGCTCGATTTTCTTCTTCTCTAGAGACTCCCCCAAACTCACACTTCTTTCGTCCTCCCAACAACAAACTTCATACTTCTCCAGCTCTTCTTGAGATATCAAACTTCCTTGAGAGTGAGTGATCCAAATGACTTCGACCTCCTTGAATATATAGGCTTCTTGTGGGTCGAATGGGGGTCCTTAGGCTGACTTGATCTCCTTTATGCTGACATGATGTGGAGGGTACTTAATTCATATTTGACTTTATATAAAACCTTTTTACATGATTCGAAAGCCCAAGAAGGGTCTCTTCGAATGTACAATGACTCTATAAACTCAATATTAATCCTAGGAGTCCACAATGGGGACTTTGACTAATGTAATGATGACCCAAGCATGAAACCCATGCCTTAATAAGTCATTGTTACATTAATAAAAAAATCTTTTCTTTGTTCTTTTGAAAAGTACATTACATAATGACTCAAGACCGAACATAGTTACATTTTCTAACAATCAAGACCTAGGGCTTAAGATATTTGTAGTAATGATAAGTATGCCTAGAGTCAAGGCTCCAAAGGTGAGATAGGACCTCTTAAGAAGTCTACGAAATGGTTGGACACCTCAAATAGTCCTTTCACTCTTCTTAAGTGTCCTAGTGAAAGCTTACACTAGACCTAGGGTTTTTAAGGATAAACGTAGGAAGAAATTCTTCCAAGGTGTTCACTAAGTCAAGGTAAGAGAGGGGAAAGGGTCTCTTATGATTTATTCTACCGAATACTAGCCTCATATGATCCTCAAGAAGGCCACCTTATCCAAGGAAAACTATCTAGGTTTCCCTTCTAGGGCACACCTAGGGCACACAAATTTATGGAGAAATAACCCTAGGAATTCCACCAAAATTTGAGATCCTCTACAAGAGACACAAAGGAAGAGTTCTATCCAAACATAATTTGAAAATTTATACTCTAAATAATTTCATTGGATGCCTTAGATAGACGTCCAAGGAAGGAGGGGTTGAAATTTTTGAAGAGAGAAAAGAAGGGGAGAGAAAGGTTGATCACCAATTTTTCTTGGACCAATGCCTAATCCTTGGGCTATGGAGTCTAAGATGAGTCAAGATTTTCCAAAACCGTCTTCAAGGAGACCAAAGAATGATGCTCGAGCAACCTATCTTCAACATTTACCTACTCAAGATTTATGGATTTTATGGAAGAAAAATGAATTCCAATCCACTAAGAACATTCATCTAATTGTCATGCAGTGAGTAACATGTGCAATTTACAACCAAATAACCTTTTACAATGATATTCAACAAATTAGGGCACAAGAGAATTAACTAGTTGCAGTAATTCCACACATTAGACATTATTTCAAGAAGAATCTTCAACAAAATAACACTTACAAGATGACAATGACATATATCCAACCATAAATCAAGATGTAGCTCCAAGAAGAACGAAATTCTAGTTTCCAAAGATATTGAAATGCATCAAAGAATCTCCAATTCGTCCAAGAGAAAAAGTGCGAATGTCTTTTACAAGAGAAATCCAAGTGATGAGATGCTCTCTCACAATGAGAGCGAGTTTTATTGATATTAGACCTTTAGAGGTCGAATTCCTATTCTAAAGTCCCTAACATTATTTTAATGTGCAAAAATAAGGCCTTGGTGACAAGCTCACCAAGTAGCTTAAAAAATTAGGAATAAACCATCCAATAGTAGGCCGAAATGATGACGTCATGATGAAGTGAGGCTATTGGAAGTGCCGAAATGAGAGAGAGGGCTCCATAAATGATGCACAAGGGGATGGTCCCTTAATGTCGAAGTAAGTCGTCACGTGGTGCTCCAAAGTGGCTTTGGGGCACAAATACTGGTCTCATGAGTCTCTTGGTGAGAGATAAGCGTGTACTCTGCTCCAAGTGGGAGCACTGATGATGGTGCTTGCCCCCCAATGTCTCAAGGGTGAGACAAACCTCCTCTAGGCCTTGGATCAATTGCCAAACCATGTGTACACTGCTATGCCGACTGTGGCAATTTTGGTCCAAGTGCATCATCTCATGAATAATGTGGGGCGATGAACAAGGTACTGAAGGCACTGAGGGTGCCAATGAGATAAAATGCACTATCACATGATGGAGTCCCATGGCTCTCAACGCATCCTTTACAAGTGTCAATATGATCCTTTGGTGGGCTTGGGCCCTAGTTAAGTTACTCATCCCATGAAGAAACAACTTGCCAATTACATGTAAGATCCAATGCGTCTCCTCACCATCAGGTACAATAATTCATTAGTGCACCTAAGTGAACCAAGCTTGTTAATTAAGGGCACAAATGAGACTTCATAATTGGTTTCACTTCCAAATTTGGGGCTTTGAGCATGTAATAGTGTTACCTCCCTACGTGGAAGTGGTTAATAAACAACCCTATTAGATGTTCCGAGCCCCTAAAGGGAAAGACATGTCCAAGGTACATCCTTCAGGTGATAGGGGTCATGTGAATAATGATGAGGTGGATAGGGACACAGGGGTCTCAAAGCCAAATGCCATGGTTTCAAGGGTGGTAATGATGAGGAATATCCACATATTTGAGTGTATAGATGTAGGGGGGAGAAATCGTGGTACATGAGTTAACCCAACCTTTTGTTTTCCCACCCTTCTTCATTTTCCTTTTACCGTTTTTTGATTTTTTTTCTTTATTATACTACTCATCGCTCAGAGAGACGAAAGCATGTTGTGTATGATATAAGCATTGATTACCCCTTAAGGTGGGGCAGCTCTTCGCCCACCAGGGGTTGGGACATGCATGGATTTTGTTGTCACCTATTACACCTTTTTGCGATTGTGTCAAATGATGTCAAATGGTGGCCAAAAAGGGGAGTTGAAGTGCAAAAAGGCCAAAGAGGAGAGCAAATATTAGAGGCCAAAATCATAGGGAGGAAGCCAAAATCAAAAGCCTAAGTCTCGAAGCGAAAAGGAAAAGCTGAAATCCAAAGGGAGGCTAAAATATCGGAGGCCGAAATCTGAAGAGGAGTGTCGAAATTTGGGGCCCGATCTCATTGGAACCCTTTTAAATTCCTTTTTGAAAAAGTTCTGATGACAGGGGCTTCGATATTATATGGCACCCAGTCATGGAAAATCGAAGGGACTAAGGGTCCAGAACTGGGCGGAGCACTTAGGTGCTAAGATGGAATTTCGGAGGATGGTGGCATCGAAACTCTGCTTTAATTCTTAATTGAAAAGCTTCCAATGAGAGGGGCTTCAATATTATATCGCGCCCAGTCATGGGAACTCCAGAGAACCAAGGGCGCAGAGTTGGGGCTGAGCACCAAGAGCTATGAGCTCATTGGAAGTAGGAGTTTTCATAACTCCAATGATAATTCTTAATTTGAAAACTTCCAATGAAGAGGGCATTGATATTATATGGCACCCGATCATGGGAACTCCAAAGAACCAAGGGCGCAGAGCTGGGCCGAGCACCAAGAGCTATGAACTCATCATAAGTGGGAGTTTTCGTAACTCCAATGTTAATTCTTAATTTGAAAACTTCGATGAAGAGGGCTTCGGTATTATATGGCGCCTGGTCATGGGAACTCCAGAGAACCAAGGGCGTAGAGTCGTGGCCGAGCACCAAGAGCTATGAGCTCATCGGAAGTGGGAGTTTTTGTAACTCCAATGTTAATTCTTAATTTGAAAACTTTCGATGAAGAGGGTTTTTGATGCACACTGGCACATGGTCGTGAGATACCCACAAAACCCATAGCCAAGGGAAGATTTAGCACCCAAGTGCTATGGGCCATATCGGGAAGGCGAATATCATAACCCCTGTGTAAATTCTAGTTTAGAAAAGTTCCACTGGTGAAGGGTCTTTGATATGTGGTGGCACTTGGTCATGACCATCCAAAGAACCAAGGGTGAAGCACGAATTACAAAGGGAGATAGGCCCCCGACAGGAGCCCAAAGGCTTTAGCACCCAAGCGCTGAGCTCGAGGTCACGATACCAGTTCCATGGTATAAATAGGAAGAAGGCCAATGGAAGAGGAGCTTGAAGGCATCAAAACTTTATGTTTACGAGATGCTATTTCAAATGAAGTTACGAGGATAGAAGGCTCCAAGCCTATGCATTAAGCCTTTGGTCACAAGCAGTGGTCCCATGGTTGATAAGTGATGAAGGAGCTTAACCAAGAGAAGCTAAGGGCGATCATAACTCTGTGTTTTCATAAAGTTCTTTCATAAGAATTACGATATGATAGGGGCCGATACTACAACACGGAGATAACCAAATATGGATGGGTCGACAACTATGTTATAGAGCACTGCTAATGCAACCATAATTGATCACGTCCAGATCCAGAAAGGGGGAATTCAAATAGTTAAGGGGAGAAAGCAACAGGCATATCTGTCGGTAATTGTAGAGGATCACCGTGGCAGAGACGTGGCCTGATCAGAGTTGATCATAGGAATTGGCATGGAGATATTTTGCTGCGGCCATCATTTAGTTTTCCCATGTTTTGTTATTTTGTAATTTGTTGCATTTTACAGAAGGAATCAAATTTGTTGTAATCATTTGAGCAACAAAACCTCCGCATGCTCAGACCACTGTTAGTTCAGACAGCTGGAGCATTGCTGAGATATTTTGTAACTGTTGTTCAAAGCTCCCCTTCTCCTTATAAATAGGGGGAAGAAGCTCATTTAAAAGGTTCCCAAATCCTATTCCTAGAGGTTCGAAATCTATTTTTGCAGGTATTCTGAGTTCTGTGTACAGAAAGAGGTTCCAACTCTTGGTTCAATTGCTTGTTCATGAGGTGCTAATGCTTATACAAATGTCAATTGTGTTTGACCTATGATATGGATTCCATTTTCAAAGATTAATGAAGCAGATTTGGTGATTCCAAGCGGAATAATGTGTAGTATGTGTTCCCCTCTGTTTTTCATTTCATGTATGTTTATCTTCCTCTGAAATTGTGTAAAGAAGCTACTGGTTTACTCTCAAATTATGGATTTACTTATGTTATAGGGTAGCAATGGTACTTGCGCAATTACAGATTTACTAATGTTACATTGTAGCCTACAGTACCTGTGAGATCACATAGATTTACCAATGTTATTTTGTGACAAAATGTACCCTTGAAAATATAGAGCTAGAAACCTTAAATACACTCCACAATTTCTGCACATTCATCTCCTTATTCTTCCATAGTTCTGCTGGGATTCGTTGCTTAGGATTCTGTGTTATCCAGCCCTTTGCACTGAAGTCCTTCCTTACTTTATCTCTCTCCATTTTTACTCCAACGACAAATATTAAGATGCATTTCACCGTGTTCCGGCCACCATATCAGGACATTTAACCTTGGGATGAGTGATATCTTCCTACATATATATATGTGTATGTTTAAGTCTACCTTGGTGAAGGGTGATTGAACCAAGTTCTGAGTCAGTCTAATTTTAATTATATTAAATACAAAGTGCTACATGAAATCTGAGCAAATCCTCAAATCACTCCTTTAAGATGCCCTAGGCACTGACCCTTTCCTCAACCCGAGGGTTGTCTCTAGGAGCTACAACATCTTCTGGCGCCTTTGCTGGGGAATGAATCATAATATTTTTCCCCTGGGTACGACAATTTTTACATTCCCTTTGTCGGGTGAGCAAGGGAAGTGTGGGTTGAAGATCTCTCACCATGGAGACTTCACTGTCTATATCTTTATTTGGTCATTCTGGATTTCAAGTGGCCTCATACTCGCTTTGATGCTAAACAACATAAAACTTCCCCTACATTTGACCTTGAGATCACTCACCTAAAGGGGTTTTCAAAATGGCCTTTCTTGCATTCTTGGCCAACAAATTTGCCCCACTGGATTTTTCTTCTATTGTTGGTTATCCCCATCATGTTCCTCCATATCACGAATGGTCTGCCTATTTGCCTAGATTCAGTGGAAGCACAGATAGAAGCCCGAAACAACACCTCAAGGACTTTCATGAATGCATGGAACAACAGGGTATTGTTCTTGAAGATGTGAAAATGAAATTGTTCATGTATCCTTTAGATGAAGATGCTAGAGTTTGGTACAAAACAATACCTCTTGGCATCATATCTTCCTTAAAGAGCTTTCACATAGAATTTAATCATTTCTGCAAAAGATGATATCCACCGGGTGCTCTGTTTGAAGATTGTTGTGAGCATTTTAATGTTGAAAATATTTCTAAGATTAATGATGCTGCTGAAGATATTTGTGGGGCTCAACTCCAAGAAAACATATGCTTGCATCAACAAGCACTACCCAACAATCAAGAAAGGGAAGGAGACATTATCAAGCTGCAAACAAACCCTCAAAAATCTTATTCTGCTGAATTTGATGATTCTCCTTCTTATGATTTGTATGACTCCACTGGGGAGTTGAGCGATGCAAAACCACAACAGTCTCAGTCATGGGAAGCTGCACAAAAGTAGGAGGCCAACCACGAGGTTAACAAAGAGGCTTCAGTTTACGATTCACATCTTTCAAATGGATAACAAGTTCAAGAAGCTAGTATTAAAGTCGATAAAGATTCTCCGATATATGATTCAGATGAGGATGAGTTTGTTGTAGACTTTCAAATGGATTTGCTTACCAACAAGTGGGGAGAAGATTACTAGCAACAATTTCTTCAAGAGGAGCCCAAAGTTGAAGAACCAAGCAATGTCTATGGCTGCCTATTGCAGAAATATTCGTGCATGGAAACTGTTCAAGAAAGGGAGACAACTATAAATTTTTCTCATCAGTGCTATGATCCAGTAGCTAACTACATGGCATCTTTCTTTGGCCCCCAACAGTATACATTAATTCCAAGGTATGTGTGAAATTTTTGGTTTGAAATTCTTATGTGGTGCATGCTTGTTTAAGTCACTGATTTTCAAGTACACGACCCAATTAGAAGGTTCATGAAGGATATTAAAAGAGCTGAGCATCAAATATCAGTTTGGGGGCACATATCAAAATTTTTGTCCAAAGATTTTATATGGTACATGCCTGTTTTAGTTGTTGAATTTCTAGAGAATGACAACATATGGTCCAATACTTAGATGTTGAGATGGTATCATTGGAAGGTTGACTTCACTTGGGTGAATTGAGCCATGTACATAAGTATGAGTTGTACATAAATAAGCTCACCAGGTGAGAATTTAATTTCCAGTTTCTAGAAGTGATAGTTCTGCATTTCAGTATTATGAGGAAAGGACTTCTAGCAAATAAAGTTCCACGAAGCTTTTCTGGTTTTATAGGTTCAATATATTTTGACTTCATGCCCAATGGTGAAGGCTACTAGTTTGCAGGTTCTCAACACCTTGCCAACAAGGCATTGTCCCAAGTTGGAGCCAAAGTTGTCATCTATTACACCTTTTTGCAATTGTGTCAAATGATGTCAAATGGTGGCCAAAAAGGGGAGCCAAAGTGCAAAAAGGCTAAAGAGGAGAGAAAATATCAGGGGCTGAAATCACAGGGAGGAAGCCAAAATCAAAGGCCTAAGTCTCGAAGCCAAAAGGAAAGCCGAAATTCAAAGGGAGGCAGAAATTTCGTAGGCCGAAATCTAAAGAAGAGTGCTGAAATTTGGGACCCGATCACATCAAAACCCTTTTAAATTCCTTTTCGAAAAGGTTCTGATGAGAGGGGCTTCAATATTATATGGCACCCAATCATGTAAAACCAAAGGGACCAAGGGTGCAGAACTGGGTGGAGCACTTAAGTGCTAAGATGGAATGTCGGAGGATGATGGTATTAGAACTTTGCTTTAATTCTTAATTGAAAAGCTTCTGATGAGAGGGGCTTCGATATAATATGGCGCCCGGTCATGGGAACTCCAGAGAACCAAGGGCGCAAAGCTAGGGCTGAGCCCTAAGAGCTATGAGCTCAACGAAAGTGGGAGTTTTCGTAACTCCAATGTTAATTCTTAATTTGAAAACTTTTGATGAAGAGGGCTTTGATATTATATGACACCTGGTCATGGGAACTCCAGAGAACCAAGGGTGCAGAGCTGGGGCTGAGCACCAAGAGCTATGAGCTCATCAGAAGTGGGAGTTTTCATAACTCCAATGTTAATTCTTAATTTGAAAACTTATGATGAAGAGGGCTTCGATATTATATGGCGCCCGATCATGGGAACTCCAGAGAACCAAGGGCACAAAGCTGGGGCTGAGCACCAAGAGCTATGAGCTCATCGGAAGTGGGAGTTTTCGTAAATCCAATGTTAATTCTTAATTTGAAAACTTTTGATGAAGGGGGTTTCTGATGCAGACTAGGACATGGTCGTGAGAGATAAACAAAACCCAAAGCCAAGGGAAGATTTAACACCTAAGTGCCATGGGCCATATCGGGGATGCGAATATCATAACTCGTGTAAATTCTAATTTGGAAAAGTTTCGATGGTAAAGGGGCTCCGATATGTGGTGGCACTTGGTCATTACCATCCAAAGGACCAAGGGTGAAGCACGAATTACAAAGGGAGATACTTGACCTCTCCAACATATCTGAGCCTCACAAATATTTTTATCACTGCAAATCCCAAAACTGTGTTCTTCTACTCCTCGGTGTCTATCCTTGACTTTGAAGAATAAACCTTAACACTAGAATTGTGCCCAAACAATAATTTTCTGTCCTCTTCAGTCTCCTTCCTCTTTCTGTGCTCCTCTGAATTGATCAATGAATTGGATGAGATGAAGTGAAAGTTTTGAGATGTATTTATATTGGTTTCGACTTCCAAAGAAGAGACATGTCTATTGAGGCGACATGACAGCCTACACAAGCCTGCTCAAGTCTGCTAGGACAGAAAATGTATTTTTTATATATATTAAAAATTCAATTTCTCTCAACCTAAGAGGAGTTTGGGGACGTGTAATTGCTTGTTAGAAAGAGGAAAAGAATCCTCTGCAAGCCTATGCCAATTTCACAATTAAATTAGGTCATTCATCAATAAATTTATTTTTTTGTGAACTGTCATCATTAATTTCTCCATGGTAGCCTTAGGATTTTATGTTTTGGATAGTGCTAGGGTTCATATATTTTAGGCCTTAAGCTTTTAGGATTAGGACATCTTTAAAGGCAACATGGACATCTAGGTCTTCATTCTTTCATGATTAAGGCATTTTTTTAGGGTTTGTCATGTACCCAGGGTATTTGACTTATCCATCATCTTCATGCTAGGGCAACATCACGAAAGGGTTAAGTATCACAAGAATCTTTGCTATCTCCAATAATTCCATATTGACATCAATGACAACTTTGACCAACAATATGGACTCCATTTTCAAAGATTAATGAAGCAGATTTGGTGATTCAAAGCGGAGTAATGTGTTATATGTGTTCCCCTCTATTTGTCATTTCATGTATGTTTATCTTCCTCTGAAATTGTTTAAAGAAGCTGCTGGTTTCACTCTCAAATTATGGATTTAGTTATGTTATAGGGTAGCAATGGTACCTGTGGAATTACAAATTTAGTAGTGTTATATTGTAGCCAACAATGCCTGTGGGATCACATATTTACCAATGTTATTTTATGACAGAATGTACCCATGAAAATATAGAGCTAGAAACCTTAAATGTGCTCCACAATTTCTGCACTTTCATCTCCTTATTCTTCCATAGTTGTACTTTGATTCGTTGCTTAGGATTCTGTGTTATCCAGCCCTCTGCAGTGAATTCCTTCCTTACTCTCTCTCCCCTTTTTTCTACAACAACAAATATTACGCTGCATTTTACTGTGTGTCGGCCACCATATCTGGACATTTATCCTTGGGATGAGCTATATCTGTCTACATATATATATGTGTATGTTTAAGTCTACCTTGGTGAAGGGTGATTGAACCAAGTTCTGAATCAATCTAATTCAAATTATATTAAATACAGAGTGCAACATGAAATCTCAACAAATTCTCAAAGCACTCCTCTAAGATGTCCTAGGCACTGATCCTTTCCTCAACTCAGGGTTCTCTCTAGGACCTACAACAGGTTCCTTAATGATGTAGGGGGCACTCATGGGGCCCTAGGAACAAGGGTGATGGCCGTAATGAAGGGGTAAAGATCATGTTTGGATTTTACCCATGTGCTAATATAATATCTCGATTATCTTTTGCATTTTGTGATATTATTTTCTTTTGTATGTGGCCATGATATGCTTTTAACCCTTTTTTTGGCTGCATGAATCTCCGGGGCAAAATTTCTAGGCCCGACCCAAACATGTGGACAAGGGGAGGGGGTGTATCATAGCCTTGTGGACATAGTGGTCATGTAGACCCAAAGAGGGAAGGTGATGAAATAGGGCATGTAATGTGCGGAGGGGAGTGAAAAATGCAAAATGTAATCGAGGTTTCCCAAGTATTGCCCATCCTGAAGCTATCTGCCAATAAGGGAGATACCATGGGACTAGGGTTGAGGATTATCACACCATTTAAGGTGAGTGAACAAGGCTACAATCAAAACCCTTCCTTATTCCAAGTCACCCAGTTATCCAAACCAATGTGCCCAAGGAAAAACAAACAGAAGCATCGGATTGCACAATGTAAACCATACCTTTATGATTTGATGGCCCACCTTCAAACATACGCTCTCTACAGATGGGCGAGGGGACATATTATTGGCTCATGGAGCGGAGATCAACTGGCACAACATATCAGCTACACTGGTGGCTGTTAGGGGTTGTTGGCTGCTGGTTGAAGACAAATCTAGGAGGAAAATCCATCTATGAGGTCACCCACTAGTGGTGGGTAACATGAACCTGATGTAAAAATGGAGTCTTTATTTTCTTGCCATGTTGCCACTCTTTTAGCATGAAAACATGGGCTATAAGTATGTAATGTTAATGACAAATCTTATTTACTTAATGTTTACTTTTGATGAAGATTAACCAAAGTTAATTCTGTGGTCGATATAAGGTAGAGATTCCTTTATTCTAATTCGTAGAGATTATTGTCAAATTGTCCAATGTTATAAAAGCTTGTAATCTTCTATTATGTGAAGAATATCAAATAAGTGATGACTGTTTTGGTATTTTCAGTTTTTTGAAAGAAAACTATGGCTTATACTATATAGAAGAATAAATATTCACATAACAAGATATATTACCTTGTTACAGTCGGTGATGCAATGAGGTTCGAATAGGCATTATTAGATACATTCCTACTATCGTAGATGATTAGAAAACCTTGGTCCTTAACTTGAACATTTACCTCATTAGAAGACAACTTTTGAAAGACACTCATAGTTCCTTCAAAGAAAAACTGATGGTGCTTTTTTGAGAGAGTAGAAGACTGGTTTAGTCACTAAGAAGCAAAGTTGTAATAACTTACTAGCTCTCATATGGTTGCTTCCATTAGGGAGGAAAAGCAGGGGCTATTAGCACTGTTACCCACCAAAATGGGTAACCCCATAGGAGAAAACTTTTCTCCTACATTTGATAGCCAATTGGTAGAACATCCGTACGGTTTGTACCGCGCGTACAACAAGTTCCCAGGTTGTCTGTTGGGCTGAAAAACAGATAAGTTTGCTTGCTGGAAATTTATTTTTGCTGAAATATTTTGCTAAAAATTTTCACTGTAAAAAGACATTTTCCAAAAATAAAGAAGAGCTCTCAAACTGGTTTTCCCCAAGAGTTGTAGGGGGTTTTTCCAGGGTCACGTTGACCAAAAATGTCAGTGTTTTAATGGCTGTTTATTACTGCTGATTTTTATTTCTGCAATTTCCGACATTCTATAAATTTTCCAGAATTTGTGTTTTCAGCAATTTTTTTTTTTGTCAGCTTGTTGAATGTATGTTTATGGGAAAGGGCATTTAACTACATGGGAGAAATAAGGAGAAACTGAAAACCGGGGTGGGAAAACAAAAATTTTTACATTAACCAAGTGTCTAGGCCACTCATTCGTGTCTCCCAGGCAAGTTGGTCCCCACCTTGTCTTCCATCACTTCATCTCATAGGGACTATCCCCCATAGCTTGTTGTTGGGGGACAACTAGAATGGAGTGGGCGGGGATCAGAGTGATAGCCCCCACCCTGAGCGGTTGTCGCAGGTGCTTGTACAATACTACAATCTGGGTGACAACAAGGCTCATCATCAGTAACGTCAACAATATGAGAGAGTTTGACATTAGGATTCATTTGGGGATAAGCTTAAACAAAAGCAAAGGCGTCAAAGGTGGAAGGAACTAACAAAGATTGTAGGTGGAGCAACAAAAATGGGACTCATAGCAACAAAGGGTATTGCTGGCGGCTTTAATGATTGACCAACAAGAGGAACAACACTAGGAACCTCTAAAGTAGAACAAACAAAACTTACCATGAAACTGACTTCGGAGTCCAGTCACGGTATTACGAACATAAAACATACATTCCTGGAACTACTTCTGCAACATCGTCTGGAGATCTTGTTCGATATCAACCGTGCGCTTTTTGGAAGATGATGGAACATTTGCAGAGGAATTATGAGGTTGCATTGTGTCAAGAAAATAAATAATCTCGCCCTCTTTATGTTGGAAATCAAGAGGTTTTCAACTTATTATTTTACCATAAAATCATGAAGATCGTAGAAGACAATAAAACACAAGATATAGGCTCCAAGCCGAGGAAAAACCCAAAAAATATCTTCTTATAGAATCAGATCAAATGAGATATCCAAGACCCATGACGACAAAATTTCCACCTCTAGATGCCAAACCATCCTTGCTTCCAGTCGATTCATTAGCAAGAGACCAACAACAAGAGGCAAAACAAGACAAATCTTCCACAAACCCTAGTTTCAAGAAGGAATCCTTTCTTCTAGACTTTGTCCTCCATTTCTTCTGTACTCTTCTTTGCGATATTTAAGACCAAGAATCCATCCAAGTGTGGATACAAATGAGCTCCATCTACCCTCTATTTATCTATAGATTAGAAGGGGTGTGAATAGACACATCCATTGGGTTAGAGTTGGGTAAATATGTAGGCCGACTTGGCATCTAGAGGGGTTTCTGTCGCAAAATTTACATTTGAAAATTTCTTTTTCCTTTTTCTTTTACAATAGGTCCAAAATAGGATTTTGACTCTTTGACTCAAAAACCTAAAAGCATGAAGAACATGCTTATCTAGAAAAATAATAAATTTTCTTTTTCTTTTCTTTTTACATAAAATACATAATAATACAAATTATGAAGACCAAAACTAGTTACATTCTCCAACACTCCCTCTTAACTAGGGAGGTATTTATAATTGTACACCTGGTGCAAGGATATTCTCAATTTGAAATATTCTCATATGAAGAGTCAGATTGGTAAGCCATATGTAAGTATCAACATTGTATCATCCTAACCAGCATTAACAACATAGCAAGGCCTTGACTAACAAGCTCTATCTCTTCATAAGATTAGAGCACAATGTTGGGAGGCTTTACATGGGACACCACACTACCTCTCAAGGCATATACCCAATCCGAATGTTCACAAGGTATGCCTTTCTAGGGCTATTCTTATCTTGGATTCCCAATCCTTAAAGAATATTGGTCCTCTTTGACCGCTCTTGTCTTGGATACCCTATCCAACCCTCAAAGAGTGTCGGTCCACAAGACCACTTCCGTATCTTAGATTCCAAATCCTCAAGGAGTACCAGTCTCAGATGCTTACCTAATCCTCTGGACCCCATTCTCTCTCCATGGCCTTCACTAGACGTGCGACTGTTAGTCTTGGCCTAGTGCATGACACATGAAGTAGAGAATCATGTCCATCATTACTATCTCTCAGCTATTGAGTATGTACTAATCCCCCCACACACAAAGGGAACATATCCAAGCTCCCTCTCAACTATGGAGTTATGTACTAATCCCCCCACACACAAAGGTAATATATCCAAGCTCGCTCTCAACTAGGGGGATGTGTCCAACATCAACAACTTGTTCTTCATGGAGATAGCTGCATGATTCCTTCTTTCCTTAGTATCTCTTCCTTCAATCTAGTGAAAGGGTTCGAGACATCGACCTTGCATCTCACTTTCCTTTCTTTATCATCAATGAAGTCATTATGTTGAACCTTATCAAACTTCAAGCCAATCATAGTTCCCTCTCAAAGTGATCTTCATTATATGAAATTGAACTTCAAGTTATCTTTTCGCATTGCTACCTTTCAATCCCAAGATGAAAACATGTTGACTTCATAATTTCTAAATATCATATATTCAATTCATACAATTGAACTTGCCTCAACTGTCATCATGTATTCCTACAATATCCTTCTAGGTAGCAAAGCAATATGTTAACCAGATAACCAATAACAAAAATATTAACATTAGACTTACGTCATTATGATGGCCTTCTCATCAAGGCATTAACTTTCTTGAGTTCTTCGAGATCAACATCCTTCCGCATAATCAATCTCCACTTGAATCTTTCTTTATGCATTCATTTTAATCAGAGTGCCCATGGATCAAGCTCGATTACCAAGCTGTAATATCTTCCTTGGAGTTGTCATTGTTAACACCCTTTCTTTCTTCTGGATACTGTGCTTGATGTTGAACATCGTTATATTTATGCCATGCAATCTTGTGAGAGAGTCTTGATCTTTTTCTATACCAAAGCATGTCAAAAGCTTATTGAGGACATTTTATATCCAACTTCTTTTGCAAGATTCTTACAGATATGAACCTTTTCCTGAATAGTTACTTACAATATGCATGCCTTTGCTTTTCATACAATCATTTAGCTATCCCTTTAGAATGAGCTTGCTTCTTGTACCTAAAAATTTGACCATCTGCATTCCTTCATCTCTTTTAATCATCAACGAACTTGTTAGCATCAATTCCTTCAAGGTCCTTACAGTTCCCTCTTTCCATCATGCTCATCATGTTCAAGATGCCATTAACAAGCATAAGAACTGCTTTGCATTGCCATCCTTCTCGTCTTGCTTCCTTTATTATGTACTTGCAATGTTTACTGACAAGTACAACCAAGCACAATATACAAATACAAGAGCATGATGTTAATTATGACAATCTAGGGTTTCTATGGTATCTTAGAGGGTGAAATCATAGGGTTTTTAAATACAAATCCTAGATTCCTTGATCTTATCCTTGATAAGGTTTTTACTTTCACCGGAAAAATCAGAGCTAGAGTTTTGATGTCACAACCTAGGGTTTATCCAATTCAACCCTCACCCAGGTTATCTACAAACCTTAGATATTTTAAATTCAATTGCAAAGGTTACTATAGAGGGAATAACCCAAAAATTAGGGTTAGGGTTTTTCACTTTGCTAGGGTTTTCTCCAATCCAGGTCGCATTTAGGGTTTACGAACCCTAGATATCTTGGAAAATCTACAATCCCTAGCTACAAAACCCTAATTACTTTATCGACCCTATCTCTTGACTATTTCTATTAGTACATAAAAAATACACATTACACACCTCTGACCTCCATAATTACGAGAGACTTTTGAACATTTTGTCTTAAGACCACACTGTGCCGTTTTCTTTGCTCAAAACACGTAGAGGTCAAGAGGCAAGCTAATAAGACCACTCATCACAGTGGTTCCTCAGGAAAGGGTACAACACCAAGTGAAAGCAAATAATCGGCCAAGTAGATGGTGACGATGGAATGAAAAAACGAAGACTCATCTTGTAGAAATAGGCTTATAAAAAGTTGCAATCACGAGGAAGAGTGGTTTCATTTTTACACAAGCTTGAAACAGAGAAAAATTGTGCTTGAGATACTTTTTAATGCTCCCAAGCATAACCTATAGAGGCACATGCCCCCCAAGCATAACCTATAGAGGCACATGGCCCCCAAGCTTCGTTTGATTTGCCCAAGTAGACTACTGGTTACTAATACGTGGATGAAATGAAAGTTCATTTACGAGATCAGGTGAAAGACTCGACTAAACATTTACGAGATTAGGTGAAAGACTCGACTAAACATTTACGAGATCTAGTCAAAGACTCGACTCAATTGGGGGAGGATTTGTTTCATTTTTTAACGAGCTTGACACAAGAAAAGAAACTATGCTCAAGAGAGTTGTTTCATTTTTTAACGAGGTTGACACAGTAAAAGAACCATCCTCATGAGGACCTGCTTCATTTTTTAACGAGGTTGACACAATAAAAGAACTATCCTCATAGAACCTTGCTATGGATTCCAAGAGTGTTGAAGAAAGTGTAACTAGGTTCGGTCTTCATAAATGTAATTTTGGTCTTTGTATTTATAAAAGAAAAGAAATATTATTTTTTGTTATTCGTATCAATGAGTTTCTTACTCATTGTATAGGTCTAGAACATGTCAAAGTGCTATAGGGAAGTCAAAGAAACAAAATAAATGTTGAAGACCCTTAAGGGCAGGTTACACCATTATATTTATGTATGTGAGTCCAAGAAATACCTTCAAGCCAAGTCATAAGCCTCCTCCATGCAACGACATCACAAAAGGAAGCAATGTGAAGCATAGAAGTCAAGTCGGCCTAAAGAAGGAGCAAACCTCTATATATAAGGGTCATTCCACCCCTCCAAAGCAGTGCAATTAACCTCTAAAATTAGTGAAGGAAAAGGACAAGTATAGGGTATGAAAAAAGACGAAGAAGGAGCCTCTAGTGAAGCGAAGAAGTAAGGAAGAAAATCGAAGTTAATAGGGATGTCTTAGGGCCTATTACAGTCACACATGCGAAGAAAAGGAGGCTCTCTCTGTTGTCATAACAACCCTCCTATTACAATCATAAATGTTCGTTGGTTGGGCTAAGAAAGGAGTGCCTATTAAGCATGTCACTCAAGTGAAGAAGAAGATCACACAAGTGAAGGAAGGAGAGCAATCTAGAATTAGTTTCTTGAAGGAATCCCCTCACACGTGCGAAGAACTAGGGCCACACTGCTGTTACATCGGACCTACAACTATATCTCAAGGAAAGAGCTTGATTGTAAGAGGGATAAGGTACTCTTCATAAGGGAAGGAGTCTACTAAGGAACAATGAAAAATATCTCTTCTAGTGCAAGCATAACTTGGGTTGCTACCTATTGCCTCAAGAAAAATGAAGTGCTGGAAGAAGGAGGACAAAGTGCCGGTAAAAGAAGGACAAAGGTTTGACTTGTGCTTGGAGGATCTTCTTGTCAAGGGTCTAGGGTTTGGCATTTATCAATAGAAGCTTCAATAAGAGAAATTTCAAGAAGGGTTTTCCTCTTTAAGAGAGAGAGGTTTTGCCTTTGCTGAGAGCCAACATCTTGTGTTCTTGTCTGTATCTTGGTAACTGTTTGATGAAGTAAGAGAACATACACTAATAATAATAATAAGAAGATTGTGTTAGCAAGAAAAGTAAAAGCACTTCACAAATTGTTATCATTGCTAGAAGAATCCCATTATAACTCAGGTGCCCTAGATTTTTCAACATGGAATTAGAGCTAAAGTGACACATCAAGGAAGGGCATCTCAAGAACACATACAAGGTTGAAGCATCAACTCTACAAGCTAAGGGTTTCAAATCCATTAAGGACAAGGCGGTCTATCATCTACTCTTCTAGATCCATCAAGGAAGACAACAAAGCAAGAAGAAGAGCCTTTCATATAAAGGCACCTACAAGAAGATCCATTAAAAGAAGAATCTACATCAAGTTACATCATCTTCAAGAAAAGAAAAGCACTCCGATTCAAAGAAGTCTTCATCACCAAGCAATGTCTTTGAAGGAAGCAATTTGAAGATCACCAAGATCCAAGAAGGCAAATCATCAAATCTTCAAGGAAGGAGCAAGACTTCCGCATCATCATCAGTATCAAGGAAGTACTTGTATGTCCTCTTCTAAACGTATCACAATGTCTTTTTGCAAGGAAAGCAACAAATTGGTTGGGATTGCTAATTTCCTTGCATGGAAAAAGAGGATTGATTTAATTCTTAAGGAGAATGAACTTCTAGAACACATCAAACGGAGTATCACTGTCCCTGCTAAGGAACAAACTCAAGCCCTAACAAAATATAATAATGATGAAACAAGGGCCCAAAGGATTCTAATAGAATCCATCAAGGTATCTCTCATTCCTTATGTTTCCAAACTTGAAACATCGAAATAAATCTATGATAAATTGGTAGAGCTATTCTTAGTTAGCACAGTTGGAGAAGTGAGATCATTACGCAATGAATTGTCTAAGATGAAGATATCCAAGGAAGGAATAACTCCCTACTTCATGAAAATCTCTAATATGAGAGATCAACTACAAGAGCTAGGAGAAGTCATGTTTGACAGAGAAATGACCACTGTAGTACTCAATGCTCTACTTGAGGATTGGGGCAACTTCACATCAAGTATATATGCCAAGAAAGAAGCTACCCCACTAAATGAACTTTGGTCTCTATGCGAAATTGAGGAGACTAGACTCAGATGATGTGGGATCAAAGGAACAAGCATTTACTGTTATGGCCAAGGGAAAAGGAAAGTTTGGCACGTTTGGTCCATGAGGGATAGGTAACAAAGATATATCCAAAGTCCAATGCTTTGGCTGCCAAGAATATGGACACTACAAAAGGGATTGTCCCAAGTTTAAGAAGGACGACAATAAGAGGAACAGAGAAGAAGCTCACATTAATCAAGAAGTGAAAGAAGAAGAGAAGACGCAGAAAAAGGAGGACCCTCCAGATCTATACTATGACTAAGCTAACTTCTTTACACAAGTCTTCTTTCAAAGTTTTGGTTATCATAGGGACATGTAGAAGTAGAATAGAATGCATGGTTTAGGAAAAATGGCATCTTCAGGAATATAGGAGCATGATGTAGAGATAGCTTGGATAAAGATATTCATGTAGAAAGGATGTAGCTATTGAATGAACTCATCAATGCCTAAAGGAAATGATCATGATAAAATCTTAGAAAGCCACTATCATCAACAAAGAAGCAGCTTTTGTAGGATGAGGACCACTAAGATCCTCCGGTGGAATCTTCAATAGAAGATTCATAACTTTAAGAAAAAGCAGATGTCTCAATAGGAATTCCACTCATGGGATTCAAGAAAGGATGATATGCAGGCAAGAAAAAATGAAGCAAAACAAAGAGGAAATCTCAAAAAGCTATCAAAAGAAGCAAAGATGATCAAGGAAATAGTCATGATGAGGTGTGTATGCATCTATATTTTTAGTTTAAAAGTCATGTCATCATATATATTAATGAACATGAGTGATGGCTCTAAAAACATGGTCAGGAATAGGGAAGATCTCTTTCATTAATAACATGCTCAAAGGCATGATTTACACACCAATAAAGGTCAACATGAGAAATGCCCTCATAACAAGTATGAGGTGGTTGACTAAACAACCTATGAAGAAGCATATGAGAAAAGAGATCAAGGATGAAAGAACACCATGGTCATTAGGAATCATCAACTGACAAATTCGTTGAACGTCTCCTGAAAGAAGGCTCGAGAAATCTGACAAAGGAAGAAAAAGATCAAAGGACCCTTGACACTTAGAAAGGCCTTGGAGATATGAAGATATAGGATACTGATTCAAGTCAACAAGATGTCATGATGGAAAGCCATCTAGCTAAGAACTATTTCATTTAATTTTTGAGTAATATTAGGATGAAGTCATGCAGGGCTACTAGAACAAAGTATTGAAAATGCAAGTACAACTAAGCATTCATATGATGAATATTCTGGACAGAAGCATGAAGAAACAAAGTAGCTATATGACGGAAGATCCAACCATGTATCAAGAAGGCCACTTTCCATGAAGGAATGACATGACGAACCAAGAAGAAAACTGATTGATCGCTGATGCCCTACAAAGAAGAAGCTCAACTGAATTTCATGACATCAAGGAGAGAAGTTGATCAAGCAATTGAATGACCCACGAAGAAGTTGCTGATGTGTAGAAGAGTCCTTAGCTAAAAGATAGCTTTGACAAGTTCCTGATTAAAAGGGAGCTTGGGCAAGTTCATGGTCAGAGGGAGATTGGGTACATTCCTTCAAGGAATGGGCATATCTTCCCCAATTAAGAGGGAGAGATAGACACAACATTCTTGTCTTCACTGGAAGAAAGAATGGAGGATTAGGTAATCATCTGGCATCCGATGCTCTTTGAGGATCTGTAGGGCATCCAAGACAAGAGTAGGTAAGAGGATTGATGTTCTTTGAGGGCTGGGAACCCAAGATGAGAATAGTCCTAGAAGGTCATACTCAGTGAACACCCGGGTGGGTATATACCTTGAGAGATAATGATGAAGGTGTCTAGAGTCATTGGTCTCGCCAACGTTGTGCTCTGATCTAATGAGAGATAGATCTATCAGTCAAAGTCTTGCTGTGGAAACAATGTTGGTTACTATGATGCTATGACAGATGGATTGCCAATCCAATTTCTCTTCTATGAATTCTTCAGATTGAAAATAACCAAACACCTTTTAATGATTTATGAATACCTCCCTAGTTAAGAGGGAATGTTGAAGAAAGTGTAACTAGGTTCGGTCTTCATAAATGTAATTTTGATCTTTGTATTTATAAAAGAAAAGAAATATTATTTTTGTTATTTATATCAATGAGTTTCTTACTCATTGCATAGGCCTAGCACTTGTCAAAGTGCTATAGGGAAGTCAAAGAGTCAAAAGAAATGTTGAAGACCCTTAAGGGCATTTTACACCATGTATATTTATGTATGAGAGTCCAAGAAATACCTCCAAGCCAAGTCACAAGCCTCCTCCATGCAACAACATCACAAAAGGAAGCAATCTGAAGCTTAGAAGTCAAGTCGGCCTCAAGTCATCAGGTTAGCCTCAAGTCGGCCTAATGAAGGAGCAAACCTCTATATATAAGGGTCATTCCACCCCTTCAAAGCAGCGTAATTAACCTTTGAAATCACTGAAGGAAAATGACAAGTATAGGGTACGAAAAAGGACGAAGAAGGAGCCTCTCGTGCAGCGAAGAAGGAAGGAGGAAAACTGAAGTTAATAGGGTTGTCTTAGGGCCTATTACAGTGGCACGTGCGAAGAAAAGGAGGTTCTCTCTGTTGTCATAACAACCCTCCTATTACAGTCATAAAAGTTCGTTGGTTGGGCTAAGAAAGGAGTGCTTATTAGGCCTCTTACTCAAGCAAAGAAGAAGACCACACAAACGAAGGAAGGAGAGTAATCTAGCATCAGTTTCTTGAAGGAATCCCCTCACATGTGCGAAGAAATAGGGCCACACTATTGTTACATTAGACCTACAACTATATCTCAAGGAAGAGCTCGATTGTAAGAGCGATAAGGTACTCTTCATAAGGGAAGGAGTCTACTAAGGAACAAAGAAAAATATCTCTTCTAGTGCAAGCATAACTAGGGTTGCTATTTGTTGCCGGAAGAAGAAAAAAGTGCCGGAAGAAGGAGGATGAAGTGCCGGAAAAAGAAGGACAAAGGCTTGAGTTGTGCTTGGAGGATCTTCTTGTCAAGGGTCTAGGGTTTGGCATTTATCAATAGAAGCTTCAATATGAGAAATTTCAAGAAGGGTTTTCCTCTCTAAGAGAGAGAGGTTTTGCCCCGGCTGAGAGCCAACATCTTGTGTTCTTGTCTCTTGTATTTTGGTAATTGTTTGATGAAGTAAGAGAACATACACTAATAATAATAAGAAGAAGATTGTGTTAGCAAGAAAAGTAAAAGCACTTCATAAATTGTTATCATTGCTGGAAGAATTTCATTATAACTTTGGTGCCCTAGATTTTTCAACAAAGAGGACAATGCTCTGGAAGGAATACATGCCAAGGGATACATGTCGATCATGGCTTCCAAGAGGTCTTCATCAAAAAGAAGAATAGTTCTCTGGAAGGAACACATGTCAATGGACTCAATAGGGATAAGAAAATTGGGTTCAAATGTCCCCATTGAAGGGTTCAACTTGTCACCTACTAGATGTAAGTCAAAAGAAGATGAGCATACAGTGAGAGGCTCATTTCTATCGGTAAGTGAATGCATGGGACTAGTTGGTGGGGTAGATACCACTTCCATATAAGGAACAATCAGGGATGTTGGATGGTTGGTAGTCGAATCAAGAGCAATGAACAAAAGCTCGTCAATAGTCACAATATTTCCATTGTGAGGGAAAGACATCAAATGAAAGAGTGTGGACATGATAGCTTTTATGGCATAGACATAGTCCCACCCAAGGAGCAAATTGAAATCCCAGGGGCCTTGGATTGCCATAGCATCAATACAAACAATTTTACCTTCCAAGGTAATGGGTAACTTAGGAAGGATCCCTAAATGTTTGCTAATGGTTCTATTAAAAGCTAACAAATTCTATGTAACAAACACAAACTGAGGGGAACCCAAAGCTTTCCAAGTGGTTGAGGATATAATACTAACAGAAGCACCTTCATCTACATTTGTGTGTCGCACATTTTTACCATAAACCTTCACAATGATTTGGGAGGGGGTGGAAGAAGGGAGATGAAGCTCTGTCACTCTATTCTACTCAAAGGAAATAACCTCAGTACTTGGAGGGAGTTCTGTAGAAACGGGTGAAATGCGCCCTTGTGCGGTGGAATCTGAAGTAACAAAAAGAACTTGAGTGGTATTAGCTTCACTCTCTAAAGGGAGAGTGGGATTGATCGAAGATGGAATCGATTCGACCACTTGATCAACCAATGGTTCATCAACCTGAGTGATATGGGTTTCACTCTTCAATGGAAGAATGGGATTGATTGTACTTGGAATTAGATCAATCACTTTGTCAACCGACGATAGGTTGGGAGAAAGATTACGATAAACAGTTGGAGGTTGTTGTTGAGAAATACTAGGGTTTGCCAACAATTTTGAGGGTTCATCCATGTGAGGGCAAAGGTGAGCTTGATGACTCCATTCACATAACCTACAAGGGAACCTGACTTTCCTTTTTTCCCCTTTTTCTTTGGAACCTTGATGGATCAATAGTAAATTGATGATAATCCTTAGACCATACTTCCAAGACCTTAGGAATACCAGGACAATTGATAAAAGGAAGTGGTCACCTTTACAAAGATTGCAAGGGTATTTGGGCTTGCGATGGATGTTGGAGGTTTATCTATCAACCGTCACGGCAATGGTTGGTTGATTTACTCCTTTCTTATCTCGCTTATTCTTCTTCATCCCTTTCTTCTTCTTCTTATGCACCTGGTTAATAGCATCAAGGCTTTTACCAAGTGAAGAAGAAGAAAGGGAGGAAGACATGTTGGGCAAAGAAGGTAAAGGATTAACATGAGGTAAAAGATCCGGTTGAGGTTGAGGAGGAGTATCCGGTTGAGGTGAAGTAATTTGGGTATTTGAAACCAACGAGGTTGAAAACAACCATACCGGTAAAACTATTGCAAATACAGGAAGACACAATGTAGCCATATAAGGAGGACCAACATTTCCAAAACAAGGAAAATGACTAGGATCCCCATTAAATGGGGTTCCGTCAGTCTATTGAAAAGTAAATTTTAGTTAAAAATTTGACAATCCAAATTCACAATCCACACCTAAGGTCTACAAAAAGTAAAACAAGCAAATAACACGTGCTAATAAATCTAAGGAGTTAAACCATGCAAAAAACCTTTTCAAAGCGAAATCACTAGTTGGTGATGAAACCCAATGTTGCAGAGATAATTGTGAAAAGTGGATAGAGGTAGAGTAGGGCGAATCAGTTACGTCGACAATTTGCTTAATGGCAACAATATGGTGCAAGTAACTTCACTTATGCCATCTCGAGTGAAGAATACCCTCCAAAAAGGTCCAAGTGAGTTTAGTCAATGTTTGTTCTAGGTACAGCTGGGACTTCTCCATTATGGTCGCCAATTTGTTATGGCAGACGAATCGTTCTTGCAGACAAGAACGTTCTCCCTAGATTCAAAGACAAGTCTTGAAACAAACAAGAAAGTAATTGTAAACTTTCCTTAGTCTATAATTGAGGCATGATATATAAAATGTGCAAGACCTCCTTAGTTTATAACTGAGGCATGATATATGAAATGTGCAAGACCTCTTACCTTTCTATGAAATGCTTGTAGATGTCTCTTGAATGCTTTCAAAAGCCCTTCTTTGTTGCTTCAAGAGAAGATCTGCATAGACAAAACCAGACAAAGAGTAAAAGCATAACATAGATAAAGATTGAAAAACAACACAAGTAGAAATTGCATTATAGCATATATCATAGCATGAATTCAATACCTCAATTACAAACTATGCAAAAGATCAAGGAGCTTTGCAATGAGCATCATAACAAGTGCAAATAGGAAAGAAACAATTGCTTGTATCAATCTTGAATAAGAAGGAGCAATACAATCTTAGCCTTGATGTTGCAAGCCTCTTCCCAATAGTCTCCAATCCTTCCTTTAGTGATAAGCTTCCAAGCCCAATCCAGTAGTATAAGTTTACATTCAAAAAGTCTCCCTCACCCTCTGGTTTGTGTTGAATTTATAGGCCAAGAGGAGGAGGTTTGAGATCCTCTTCTCAAGGGATGAGATCCATAAAGAGAGGGAGTTCCATTCATGAACCAAAGGATGATGCCCAAGTATGTAGAGGCTTGAGGCCTTCAGTTGGGAAATATTCCTCCAACAAAGCTTCTAGAAATTGCTTTTTATTTTTTACCTATGTTAATAGGTTTGCGCACTTTTCAATGGAGATAGAGCACAGGATTGCATAGACCATAATGGTCATAACTGTGTTTGCGCAGGTAGTGGCTAGGAAAAGTGCGCAAGTACTTGAGAAGAGGGTTTAAAGCAATGTAATCTAGGATTCTTGTTATCTTTGGGATTGACACAATTTTGCTTCCAAGATTGCAAGGGATTGCTTCAGGACAATTCATTGGATTGGCGAGAGATCTGGATTGGCGGTCATTTGCCTAATGGTAACAAAATGACGTGTAGCAATTAGACAAGGCCTCAAAGTCATTACATTATATATTGATAAGAGCTCAACATGTCACTTATGGGAATTGAACTTGGGTGGGGAGGATAGCAACATTCCTCCCAACCACCCGATATATATACATATATAGCAAATTATAAGATTTTTACTGGAATTGCGTTCAATGAAAATATTCACCATTCTGAGTGATGACTCAATTACCAAAATGTGAGAGGAGTCGGGACATAGTTAGCAGATATATCATCGTTGACGAAGGGAGAATGAAAATTGTGCCTTCTTTACAAGGTTCAATCATTGTTAATTTTTATAGACAAAGTAAAACTCAATGCAAAGAAAGATGATGTGCCAAAAAGGGCCAGAGACATATCTAAGTAAATTAAAGGTCTCAGTACAATAAATTGCATCCTAGACCAATGAGAAACTCCTCAAAGCATCCTGTGAATGTGGCTGGTGCAGTAGTGTGCACATTTCTTTGTGGGCTTTCAGTGTGGATTGTGTGACAATGTCAGGGATTTTCCTATAGTTTCTGGTTTGAAGGTCTTCCTGTAATTTGGGTCATATCAAATCTGACTTATTTCTATCAATGGGTTTGGTTAATTGATTATCTTTATTTGTACTGAAGTTTGTTTCTCCATGTTTCTAAAATATTCATTATAGATTTGTTTATGTTAAATTGGACACGGATGTTGTGTTATTAGACAAGCAGTTTTTAGTAGGTTCCTAAGAATTCTTGTATCATTAACTTGAACAATTATTGAGTGGTCGATCTTTGTAATTATTTGTAAGAATGTTTTTCTTGTTTACTAAGTTATAAATGTTTTAAAACTCTTTGGTTGTTCAAAGTATTTGTAACGACAAAAACAAGTGTTTTTCTTGTTTTTATTGCTAAGTTATAAATGGTTTAAAACTTTTTGGTTAGTCAAAGTATTTGTAACAACACTCCTTGTTTTTGGCACCTTTTCCCATTGTCAATCATTTTCTGAAGTACTAGATTCAAAATTTTATATTTTCAGTTCTTCTCTTCACTGGATTAGGAGTGTTGAGGATCTCATCCCTAATCTTTTGGCAGAGATGTCTTTTATAGTACTTTCTACACACTGTAAGCGTAACTTTCCAAAAAAGTAAAAAAGGGAAAGAATTGTTTGTTATTTCCAGTGACAAAATATTGGTCATTTATATAGACAATATACGTGTTTTCCAGATATTGTAATGATTGATTTAATTTATTTACATTGTGTTTATTGAATATTCACTCCAATGCCTCACCTTTAAAAGGTCGAAAGAATATCTTTATAACCTGTGGTGATTTCACTAGTTGAATTCTGAACTGGGCAAAGAGCTATTCTGACATAGTATTTGGATACAGTTTCTTGATGTGATGTTACAGAGAGTAAAAGAAGAAGAACGTCTACGTCTTGCTTCAGGGCTTCCTGCACACAGTTCTAGTAATCTCCTGAGAAAATGTGGATGGAATCAGCTAGATAGTCACTATCATGAAAACCTTGCGAATCCGGTGTCAAATTTCCTTGCTGAAGATGGTTCTTTTGAGAAAAGTTTTCCTCTTTTAGGCTATGGTCAGATTGAAGATAATACTTTGGAAAATTTGAATTTGGATTGCTCCTATCCCAGCATAAAAACTGGAAAAGATTCGAGCAGATCACCACCACCTCAGACTGTAATTCCAAAGGCAGATCCAGATGCTGCAAAGTGTGATTTTTCCTTGGACAATCTTACTATTAAAGAACTTCATGAAACTTTCAAGGCAACATTTGGGCGAGAAACCTCTGTTAAAGATAAACAGTGGCTGAAGCGGCGTATTTCAATAGGGACAAATGTGAGTAAGAAGACAAATAAGAAAGAAAAGATAAATTCAAGGTCTGGGAAGAGTCTTGTTCAACAATTTCCTGATGATTCTGAAAAGTTACAGGTGATTAAGAGTGAAGTGGTAGTAGATGGTTCTGTAGAGGTGGTAGCCAGGAAAAGACCTCTTGGTAGGGACTCTTCCACAACTTTGTTTACAGATTTTGTCCCAAAAACAGAGTTTGAATTGTCAAATGATGAAGTTCCACTTGGAGAGGAGACTGTAGGCAAGCGGATGCGAAAACCGACTCGGAGGTACATTGAAGAGTTGTCAGATGTAGATTCCAGACTGAATAGTGGAAAGCCTGCAGTTGTTGAGAGAGATTCAGACCAAGGATACACACCAGTAAAGTCTCATGCTAGACCTTACTGGAATGAATTTGAGAGAATGGCATTGGTGTTTAGGCAGGATTCGCTTGGCGGCTGTGGTATCCAAGTTCCATTTGTCCTTAGAGTACGGAGAGGGCGCCCCAGGAAGAATTGCAGTTCACTTCTGGTATGTGTTTCTGGTTTCTTGAGCTCCTGCTTTACAACCTAGACAGAATAATTTGAAGGAAAACTGAATCACAGCATTATTAAATTGTAATTGCTGAATTTCTATTTATTTCTTTTGTACCTTTCATAATCAATGCTGGTAATGGAGGGAGTTACTGTATTCCCTCTTGTTGCTTCTGATAACCGTTTTTTGTTTCCACATGTTTAAACTATAGAATGAGAAGGTTGGGAGTATATTTATACCTTCAAAACAAATTTTCACATTTTACTTTCAGATAACACTTCTTTGCATCTTTTGTAGTATGTGGGTTTTGAAAGTTATATTTTGAACCTGGAGACAATGCAGTATTCAACTTTATGTATATCCGAAATGTTGTGCATGCTTGGCCAATCTAGTCATGTTATATAGTTGTAGAATTGCTTCTAGAGTAGACACAATTCTGTTAGCTATGGCGGCATGCACATGTCAAAGGACAGGCATTGCTAACCTTTGAATTGGTTTTAAGGACAGCCATTGCTAGTATTCACATTAAAATTATTACAGTATGTTGTAAACTTTTGTATAGTGTGGAGTTGAAAAGCCTTCTAAAAGATAAGCCTCTAAGTATTGAAACACTGCCACTTTCTAAATTCTTACACCATTGACATTTCAGATGCTGTTTTTTAAATAAGAGAATTTTTTATAAAGATTCAGAAACATTACAAAGTTCGAATTAGACAAATGAAGCAATTGTCCATCATATTCATTATATTAGGTGATTTTACAGGTTTTCCTTTTGCTTTTTACATTTATGTCTACATCTAATACTGCCTCCATTAGACTAGTATTTTTTCTCTCCTTCAAAATCTTGGTGCCATCAAGGAAACCTACCAAGCTAGAGCAAATACACGAACAAACTTTAGAGAAAGGGTTTGACAAATGTTGAAATTTGATGTTCTATGCTGAAAGAATTACTTATTATGAATCTTCTTTCAGGTGCAATATCAGTTAAGCATATGCACAATAGAAGACATCCAAGAACACAGTGAGACACATAGAATTTAGGTCCAATAACCAGGGCAAAACCCATGAGGGGAAAACCCAACCAGATTCTTCTTCTATTAGAAATCAATTGTTCAACAGAGAAACATAATACAATGAGATATCAAGAGAGGACGTAAGTTCACCCAAATCTGAGCTAGGTGTAGCAAGACGATCTCTGGCAGCAGCCGCTGATGCAAACACTGAATCACTTTGGCTCACCAAGTTCTGCTTTTACTCTCCGAGTCTCTCTCTCTCTCTCAATCCTTCTCTAGTCTCTCCAACTCTCTCTTTCACAAGTTTGATTTCTCCTTTCACAATGCACAAGTAAGGGGTGAAGATATGAGACACATATATATAAGAGGAGCAACGAGCTCATGTCATAAAGGAGGGGTAACTCACATGCCTTGAGGAAGAGTAATATATGCCAATTTAGGGAGAGGTGTGAATGCCTTGTAACTCATGCCATAAAGGAGGGAGGTATGCATGCCTTGTAACTCATGCCATAAAAGGAGAGAGGTACGCATTCCTTGTAACTCATGCCATAAAGGAGAGAGGTACGCATTCCTTGTAACTCATGCCATAAAGGAGAGAGGTACGCATGCCTTGTAACTCATCCCATAAAGGAGAGAGGTACGCATTTCTTGTAACTCATGCCTTAAAGGAGAGAGTGTAACATACACATTGAAGAGTGCGTAAGAGGAATTTTTTATGACAAATATTTAATGAGGTAAGCGAGTGTAAGAGGAGTGCAACGAATCCAGTAAGATAGAGAGAGTAACACTTCATTAAGGTGAGAGAGAGTTACGAGTGCCATTAAAGAGAGAGAGAGAAAGGCGCGAAGTGGCATGATTGAGTGCCAAGTAGGAAAGGTGACATGTATTTCCTTTTTGATAATAATATTATAGTAGCATAAGGATAATAATAATATTAATGATAATATTGATGATTAAATAAAAAAATTTGATCAATTAAGATTGATTAAGGATAAGTTAAGTGATTTTCCATCATCTATACTTGATTACCAATTGCAGTAAGGTGGATTACTATTTTTGGAAAGTCATGCTTGGAATGATAGACATGACCTATGTTGCACGGGTTCCCGAACCCGTGGGTGGGGTTCTCGAACCCGTTCCGGGTTCTCGAACCCAAGTACCGGATTCTTGTATGGGTGCTTCTGAGAAGAACCCATAAGAACCGGGTTCTTCTATG
>APFE031411062.1:202669-245762 GCA_000404065.3 Pinus taeda | reverse complement strand
AACCCACGCACCCTGTTTCAGAAAATGACGTCCCCATCCCCGTACCCGTCCCCGAACCCACGTTTCTTGGCAACATAGGACATGACTTTCTATTTTTAGAAAGTTACTCTAGAATTGTCAGAAATGAAATTTTATTCAAGGAAATTCATCTCTTTGCTGCGAATTTTCAACAACAAAGACCACATCTCGAATTTTGTTGGCTTCCAAAATTTTGTTTCTCACATTGGCATTAAGATATCATTGAGGAATAAACAAAGTTTAGTCTTTGAAGCAGTAATTCTTAAAAGAATGAAATATATCTGGTTGCATAACTTGTACTTGGAATTTTTCTTTGGCTTCGAAATTGTTGATGATGCACCGTCTAATCTTATAGCTACTAACTCAACTTGTTGTCCAATTCCTCATTGCATAAGGTGTCTTGGCTTTCTTCATTGTCAAAAGATATGTAGGGGCTTCCACAACATTCATACCTTAGAGAATACTCTCCTCCCAACTAGTATTTGCCATCCAAGTTGTCTACTTCAACTTCACGTTAGTAGACTCATCATTTCATGTTGTGATCTTTTGCCTATACGGCCCCATGTGTGTGTTAATTTTGCCACAATGTTTGACCATCTTGAGTCACTCAACAAGCCTGTGGTTATGCATATTTCACTTTTCATCTTTTATGGCCTAGATTGCTACATCATGGCTCATTTGTAGTTCTTGTAGTATTGTTCTAATGTACCTAATGCCTTCTTAAAGTGAGGTGCGAGCATATGTCCTGGTGGAGCCATTGCCTCCAACGAGCCTCAAAATAAGGGAGACTCCTTGGGTCCTTGAATGTAGGGGTATTTGCTTGCAAGATGTGGACTTGTAGAACGAAAGACTATTCGATTACATTTCAATTTGGGTTGGGATTACATACTTATTACTAACTTGGATTGGTGCTGGCTATCTCTGGTGCATTAATGAGCCATTATGGGCCATTTTTCTGATTTGAAGTTTGTCCAACATCAAATAAACTCCAAAATTTGTGATTAAATCCTATTGATCATTGTCTTTTCTTTGTTCATGATGAAATTTAATTCTCCTAAATGACTTGGCATATTGTGGGATGCTATAATGACTATTCTTTGAATATATATACACTAGAGGGGTGAGATTCCCCTTGTTACCACCGAAACTAGCATCTAAGTGGAAAAGCATAGTCTAAAAATGCAACCTCGGGGTAACATTTAGGAGTTGTATAATGGTTCCTTTCTACCACCCCATTCTGCTCCGGATTGTAGGGAGCTGTCCACTCTCTTTTGATGCCCTCCTTAGCGCAATAATCAATGAAGTCCTTATCAACATATTCTCCACCATTATCTGAGTGCAAGACTTTTATTTTCTTACCTGTGAGATTCTCCACTTCAGCCTTGAATTCCTTGAATCCACTGAAAACCTCATCCTTGGTTTTCAGAAAATAGATCCAAGTTTTCCTCGAGTGGTCATCAATGAAGGTAAGGAAATACTTGATACCGCTGAGTGCTTTGATGAACATAGGTCCGCAGATATCTGAGTGTATCAATCCTAGTACACTCTTGGCGCTGTGGTTGCTCGTAGGAAATCTCGCCTTGGCATACTTTCCTAGAGCTATCCCCTGCATACATCATCTCGTTCCGTACTCAAATCCGGAACTCCTGTTACAGTGCTCCTGAGAATTCTCAGAGCTCCATGATGCAAGTGACCCATCCTTCTGTGCCATAGTTCGTTCAAGTCTTTGTCCCCATGACTACTTATTAGTGTCATTGGAGATTCTAGTTGTAATCTGTACAACTGACTACTTTTGATCCCAATTTGCACTTTCTTTTTCCAGCTCGGGTGTTTGACGTATACCTTTTCCTTCATGAAGTAAATGTCATAGCCCTTGCCTTGTAGTTATGACACGGAAAGTAAGTTCATCCCCAATCCTGGCACATGCAGCACATTTGTGGCACGGAACCGCTCTCCCGATTCTGTTTGAAAAACTATGGTACCCTTTCCTACTGGAGTACACTTTGCATTGTTCCCCATGGTGATTTGAAAGTTCATCTTCTCTTCTCAATATTCTAAGAAACACTCCCTGATTCCCATCATATGCCACGAGGCTCCACTGTCTATATACCGTACTTCTGATGATGCAACACTAGTCATGCACGCCACTTCTTCTTCTAACCTAGAAGCCAACATAGAGAAATCGAAATCTCTCTCTCTTGTGCAATCTTCTGAAAATCTGCGTGTCCCCTGAGGTGGATGCCTCTGCATCGTGGTCTCGACCCATAACTGATTTTCTCTTTTTGTCTTTGATTACTTGCTCCGATACCACGTGAAAATTCTATCACTGCAGCAACTGATTTATTTTTCCTACTTATTTCATCATAAGTTATTCATGAAATTACTTCAACAAACATTAAAATAAATATTGCTGCAGATATCACATCGTAATACAAAAACAAACATATGCACACATTGACACAGTTATTTTGGACTAATGTCCCTGGAAAAACCCAATGTGGGAAAACCGGTGCAGCAAGGGAGGATTTTATTATTCAGCAATTTTCTTGTACAACAAGGTGCCAAACTAGCTTACCCATAAATAGAGAAACTTCCAGCACTTTTTTAAACCCAGTGTAGGCCCTACTAACCTCTGCTACAGCCTGAAACCCTTTGCGTCAACCTGAAACCCTCTGCGTCAGCCTACTGAGGCTCTGCATAGCGTCTCTGGGCTTCTGCATCACTCCTGCAGCCTCTGCATGGATGACGCAGGCACTTCTGGCTCTGTGCAGTCTCTGTTGCCTCTGTGTGGCTTCCTCTGGTTCTGCGTCTACCTCTTATGCACTGATCTCCTGTCTCTCTATTCTGTACTTGCTGCGTCCTGACCGCTCTCTAGACCACTGGTTCAATTTCTCAGCAAACCACGCTCCAAAAATTGAACTGACTGGTCTCCCTGAGTGTGTTCTCCAAGTGCCCCTCAAGCCTCCTCTTATACTTTTTTCTGTTGACATCTCAACGGCCGAGATTAAGTCCCTAATCAACGGCTAAGATTAGATCTTGATTGATTCATGTCTTTTGGACCACTCTAACACAGTTTCATATTAATACAAATTAATATTTTATTTTCCCTAAGTTTAGACTTAGGGACTCCATTAAAAATATTAATTATTTTAATATCTCCTTATCTGTTTAGAATCTGCCCAAACCTTTTATGGGTCTTGGAGATCTTATGTGCCCCAACCTCTCCACCAAATTTTGTGGTTAGAGCACATTCAATGCTACCCCAAATTAATAGATCCTGTAGAGAAGTTTCATGCAAAATCAACAGAGTGCAACGAAGAAATTTTGCATCTAAGGAACCACAATGAGAATCTTCTTGAACAAATCAAAAAAATGTATCAAAGAAAGAAGAGGAGAATTTATGCTTAAAAGACCCTAACAAAAAATTATTAGAACAAATCAAGTGTTTAAAAGACTAGAAGTTTGAAGGCCAAAATAAAGTTGACTCAGAAAATGAGGAATGCTTACATCTCAAAAATCATAACCAAAATCTTCTCAAACAGATTAAAAACTTAAGGACGATAAGAAATCATTGATGAATAGGTTTGAAAAAATTGTCGCAAAAGAAGCATCAAAATCACTAGATGTAGTAGTCCAAGTTGGGGAAGAAGAAACAAACATCGATTCCACTAATCTCATAGTTCACGCAAATCCAATTCTACTGAAGTAAAGACTTACCTAGGGGCTGCCATTCAAACGACAAACATTCCAAGTGATGATTCAGTCGCCAACTCAACAACAATAGCACCTGAAGAAAATCAGGAATCAACCACTAACATGATAAGTGGAAGTCCAACCAAAGGAACTATGTATCGACATCTGAATCACAAGAGCAGACTTTCCCATCATCTACCTACCAGTACCACTCAAAAAATAAACGACAAGTTTATGTTTCCAGGAATACTAAAGTCTGCAGAATCTAGTCCCACGATAACAATTCATCACAAAAGTTGATTTTGTAGAAGACCAATCTAGGATGGTCTGATCTATTCTTAGTACCACAGTTTTATATATCATTGCAAGGATCATATCAACTTGTATCAACAAAGATGATCGTCCCGAGAAGAGAAGACATTCACAACAGATAAGAGTTCAAGTCCTTTCATCAACAAGCTTTGAGGACAACGCTTTTTGAAGGGGAAGACAATGTTTTGAACATAAATTATGTAAAAATAGATAATAAATAATAATCATACTAATATAAATATAATAATAAATAATAAGTAAATTAACTAATGGTTAGTTAGTTAATAATGAAAAAGCATGTCTTAGAGACATGCCTGTTCATGAAAGGGTACTTACCTGGTTATATATACAGGACCCTCATTCTCATTTGTAATCATTCTACATCAATTCTTTATACAATATACAATTTAAAATTGCTATCCTACGATGGATGTCTTTGTTTATAAAGTATTTTAAATATTTTCGTTGCGTATATGACTTTTGGTTGTTACAAAAGTGCAAGAAAAATTACTTGACATTAACAATTAGCAATTTGTTTCTATGGACTTATACTTATCGCCATGCCAAAATGAGCCTTGAACTTAATCATCCATTATTATAGGTATTTCCATGTATTGCCGCTAGTTCATTTGTATCAGGTTTCACCACAACATCTTCATGAGGCCTTGATGAATAAAGATGTCAAGAAGACAGCAAGGGTAGATGCCATTTCCATGCCAACACTTCAGAGCAGCTACAACTACAACAGATTTTACTCTTTATAAATCTACAAGTCTTTAGGAAACTAAATACTCAGCTGCACTCCTAATAACATAACACCAAAGCCATCACCCAACAAGGAAATCATGAGGTAATCGATAAACAGAAGAATATCACTTTCGTCAATGTTTCAACTTTCTTGGTAAACATAATAAATACACCAGCGCAGGGACAAAGAAAATAAGTTCTTTAAGATAATATCAGTCCCTATACAAACTAGGTTCATGAAAGGAATATACATTCTGGTCTATCTCATGACTAATGTAACGAATGGATTACAAAAGTTGAGCAAGATGTTAGTGACAAATTCCCATATGCACTTTCGACAAAAATTGTGTCACCTTACATGCAACCACTCAATAATTAGCATATATCCAACAATCAAAATTTAGAAAGAATCTTCGTAATTTTAGGAGTCACGTCTAGCCTTGCTAACCTACAAGGAAAAAAAATGAATTGAAGGCTTTCTTGAGAACCATTTGAGAACCTTTGCAAGCTTACAATGATAACATGGCCTACTTAAACTATTAGGCTCGGCTCTCTGGATCGGCTCAGGCTCCCACAGTGACATAGTCGGCTCACTGCCTGAGGGCTCCAAGTCCACATTAACATTTGTTCGCGGGTTGAGGGCTCCAAGTCCACACTAATGTCCACATTAACATTTGTTCGCGGGTTGAGGGCTCCAAGTCCACACTAACAGTCGCTCGTGGGCTGAGGGCTCTACACTCGTGACTCAAGTCTCATAGTCGGGCTCGGAAGGTGAGGGCTCCACACTCACATTGCATAGTCGTTTGCAGGCTCACTCCACAATCACAGTGGGCTCGCGAATTCCAGGCAAATGACAAAAGGATGTCGGCTTGGTTAAGGTTATCGCCGATCGGTTAACATAAAAATTCGTCGCCTCATAAAAAAACACAGTGAAAATCAAATTGGAAAATCATTCCTGGCGGCTAGAATCGTGAAACATTTTTGTTTTTGGCGAATCCGTTTTGAAAAATCAAAATATGTTTTTGTTTTGGCCGGATCTGTTTCCGCAAATTCTAAAATGTATTAAAATTTAGAGGAAACAAATGGTCTTTACAAAAAAATCACAAAAGACGTTCTCGAATTCTAACCCGCCATTTTTGAAATTCTGAAATGCTACAGATACAGATCCATGCCGTTTTTTAGGCGTTTTGTACCAGTTTCCGGATCTGAAACGTCGAACAACATTTCGGGGAGGCTAGGCCTGTGTTTCCGTTAACTTAGGAGCAGAAGTCTTGCCATTAATCTAAGTCGATAGGTTGAGCAGAGTTATTGAACAGAGTTAATGGTTTTATGTACTGCTGAATATATTGAGAGAGAAAATGTAGAGAAACATACATATCTTGAGCAGAGCTACTAACGCAGGTTGCAGTGAAAGCTAAGTCACCTGACACGAGGATTCGGGATTCGTAGGATTCGGGATTCGTAGTGTCGGATTCAGACACGTTGACCCCCCGGAACAAGACACGTAGGATTTGTTATATATATATATATATTAAAAATTAGATATTTCTTACACAAATTTTAATTAATGATACAAATTTATTGATTTCAAACATAGATCTTCATCTATAGCATGCATAGTACATACAAAAGACAAAGATACTTATATGAAATGGCAAATGGTTACAGGGAAATATAATCTAAGGCATATTAGCAACATAAATGCCTATTACTAGAGGATGAACAAAATTTTGGACAATATGGACTTTTATTTCAAGATTCAAATATCTGCATCTCAGGGCTAATTTTCGCTGATAAATTATCTGAAATCTGGGGTCATGTCTCTTCCAACAATGCCAGTGACTTATTAAACATCTGCTTCTCTAAAAGTCTTAAAAGTATTTTGCCAACTAAAGGACAAACATATCATGGATAAATAACAGTCAAACAAATCGAATGTATGAGCAGTGAAGCTTAAGCCTTTTCAAATCTCAGATCGCTTCTTGAATCTTGTCAAGTTCGTTGTTTTTTCAGAGAAAACATGATATTGATGATTCTCCAATATTAGAGGAACACACATCTACAGTACAAATTTTTCTTGGAGATTGACTGCTGAGGATGAGAATAAGCCTCCAACAAAAGAAATCTAACCCTAGAAATTCTGTTCTAGAAACTACATAGGCAAACTTTTGTCCACCGAACTTAAAACATACATTCTTCTCCAGAAATACTGAAAAATTGGTCACCGAGACAATTGTTTCTAGTTATTTTCTGGGATATGAATCCTAAAATTTGGATTCGTTGGCCATGCACGAGATTCGTACAGGATTCGTACGAATCCTAATAGGACACGTCGAATCCGATTTTAGGATAAGATTTTCAAGAGAATCGTATCGGACACGCGGGATTCGGGTTCGCCGGGCTATATGAACGAATCCGGTTACTTAGAGTGAAAGTGATAAAGATTGTAGTTGCAAGCTTCGGTTGCAGGTTGTAGGGTACAAGTTATAGATTGCATGATTGTAGGACTGGAAGTTTATTAATGTAGATATGTTGAGCAAATCTTGAGAAGAAGTAGATTTAATTGTTGAGTAGTAGTTGTGTTGTGATTTGTTTTTGTATTGATTTTGAGCACAGGTGGATCCAATCTAAAAATTTTGAAATGTGGTCAGCTGAAGGTTGCAGCCTTTAGGGCAAGTGGCAACTTGCTAAGTAGTGGGGCAGGGTGGTGCAAGGCAGGAGAGTGGAGTCTCCTTCAGGTTGGAGCCTAAAAAAATTCAAGGTGGCAGGGTGGTGCTAGGGCAGGTTGGAGTTTGTGCAAGGCGTTGGACATTCTTCCAGCCAAAGCTGGTAAATAAGGTGTTGGAGCATCCTTTAGATTGGAACCTGTAAACCAGGGCATTGGAGCGTCCTTCCAGTTGAAGCTGGTAAACCAGGGGGTTGGAGCCTCCTTCAATTGGAACTGAAAATATTGGAAGTTGGAGCTTCCTAATTGATGTAAATTATTGAAGACAAATATTAAGAAGCGTTCGGTGGTTTTTCTCTCAGAAAGGTTTCCACCTAAAATATCTAGTGCATTGTCTTTATTATTGTGCATTGTTGAATGGTGTTGATGATTGCTTTATGTTTATCTGATGCTAATAACAATTAATGCTTTGTGAAGTTAAAATTAACTAGTTGAAGAGAAATATTGATTCACCTCCCTCTTAGTATTTCAAGCAAATCTTACATATCACTAAACATATTTGTAATTCATCTCTTCAAGTTTAATTTTACATCATTAAAGAGTTTGAGCAGATGTTTTCACCACTAAGGCTCAAATCCAGAAATTTGACTTCAATAAGCATTATAAACCATATTTTAAATTTAGTCCACTCATTCTTCATTGCTTTAGCATCTAAGTGGACTTATGTGATGTATGTTTATTTTCTTTTAGGTTAAATCAGCTTGTATGAAGCATCACTTCACTAAGTGCTGAATCCTTTATATGCTCCAAGCTATATCTTTCATTGGATTTAGTTCTCTATTATTGAAGTAAATATTTGCATCTTTCGTTAATCATAGAAAAGATTTGCTTCCCTAGGCTCGACTTATAATCATTGCATAATTAAGGGATACCCCCCTTGGCCTCTAAAGAGACGGCCAAAAGTAAAGAGGAAGTTGCAATATGGTAAAAACAAGACTATTGTAGAAGCAACTAGGGCCATGCTGTATGATCAGGATATGCCAAAATTCCTTTGGGCAAAAGCATGCAACACAACTGTCTGTGTTCAGAACAGGTCTCCTCATCGGGCATTGGGCAAGATTACTCCAGAAAAAGTCTTCATTGGGAAGACTAGCTTCAGGATATTTGGGAGTTTGGCATGTTGTCGCATACTTGAAGAAAAGAGGAAGAAGCTGGATCAGACTGCAGGAAAGGGGTATCTGGCAGGATAGTGAGAACGCTAAGGCATACAGGATCTATCTTCCAGAGAGCAGGAAGGTAGTAGTACGACGGGATGTGAAGTTCATGGAGGACAGAGCTTTCAGAAGATCTCGCGAAATGCCTTCCAAGGAGCAGTCGAAAGAGGATCCGTTGGTCATGCATCTTCAACCAACGGAAGTGAAGAATCCTCCCTCAGATTAGGAAGATTCTCAGGATGAGGAAGAGGAGTGAACAAAAGCACTTGTTGGCAGAGGAAGAACCAGCAGGGACCTTCGTCAAATTTTGCGTGATGCAGAAAACTTCATCGGAGAGCCAAGGAATAGTAAAAGGGAGCGAAAATAACCAGGCAGGTATTAAGCGTTAGTAGCTCAGGATGGAGAGCCTGCCAGCTTCAAGGAGGCAGCTTAGCATCAGGTCTGGCTAGATGCGATGGTGGAGGAGTATAGCTCCATAATGGTAAACGATGTCTGGGAGGTGGTGTCAAGGCCTCAAGACAGATTTGTGGTAGGTTCAAGATGGATCTACAAGATCAAATATGCTGCCGACGACAGTATTGAAAAATACAAGGCCAAGTTTGTGGCTAAGGGGTATGCTCAAAAGGAAGGGATTGACTATGAGGAAACCTTCGTCCTGGTAGCCAGGTATACATCTATTAGGATCATGATATCTGTTGCAGCCCAGATGGGATGGGGGATCCATCAGATGGATGTCAAGACGACATTTCTGAACGGGGTAATAGAAGAAGTATACATTGAACAATCAGAGGGCTTTGAAACTCATGAGAAGAAGTCTCATGTATGTAGACTGAAGAAAGCCTTGTATGGGCTGAAGCAGGGACCGAGAGCATGGTATGGTCGAATAGATGGCTACTTGCAGAAGATGGGGTTTGTCAAGAGTGACGTAGATCCGAATCTCTACTATCTGGTCGTAGAGAGCGAGCCACTTATCTTAGTATTATATGTGGATGATCTCTTCCTGAGAGGATCATCCAGACTCATTGAAGACTGCAAGAAAAATCTAGCCACAAAGTTCGATATGAAGGATCTGGGACGAATGCACTATTTCCTAGGGTTGGAAGTTTGGCAGCAGAAAGGAGAAATCTTCCTTGGGCAAGGAAGGTATGCTACAAAAATCCTGAAAAGGTTCGGGATGGGACATTGTAGACCTATGGCTACGCCAATGATCACCAACTGGAAGAAGATTGATGCATCAAAAGATAAGGATGTCGATCGCACCCTATATCGACAGCTCATAGGGTCCTTGATGTATCTAGTCAATACCAAGCCAGATATTTGCTTACATTGTCAACACCCTCGGTTAGTTCATGGTGGAACCAAAGAGGGCTCACTGGGCAGCAGCCAAGCACGTTCTCAGGTAATTACAGGGAACAGTTGGCTATGGGGTCTTGTACAACAAGGGGAAGGATATCAGGTTGAGTGGATTTACTGATGCAGATTGGGCAGGAAGTTCAGTGGATTGGAAAAGTACCTCTGGGTATTGTTTCAACATTGGATCAGGAATAACCTCCTGGTGCAGTAGGAAACAAAAGTCCATTGCTCTGAGCTCGTCTGAGGCATAATATATTGCAGCAAGCACAACTTCGTGTGAGGCCATATGGCTTAGAAAACCGCTGGTAAACCTATTCAGAAGAAATATGGAGGCGACCAGGATCATGTGTGATAATCAAAGTTGCATCAAACTCTCTAACAATCCAGTATTTCATGTTAGGTCAAAGCATATTGATATCCGGTGTCACTTTGTTAGAGATTGTGTGCAACGAGGAGCTGTACAGTTGAGCTACACTCCTACAGGGGAACAAGTGGCAGATATCCTCACCAAGGCCCTTGGAAAGTCAAAGTTTGACTACTTTAGGGAAAAGATGGGGATGGTAAAGAACCCCTTTCAGAAGTAGTGTGTTAGCAACATTAATTAAGAGGGAGTTGCAGTGCAGATGCAGTGTTGGGAGAAAGGACCAACAACAACACAGATGCAAAGGAAGTTGCAGTGCAAATGCAGTGTTGGGAGAAAGGACCAGCAACAACACAAATGCAAAGGGAGCTGTCGTACAGATGCAGCAGTGGCAGTAGCAGAGTCATGTGTAGTAGTACAGGAGGCAGCAGTGCAGAGGATGTTGGGTAGGAAGGCCAAGCATCAGCGCAGGTACCGATGCTGGATGATCAAAGTAATACTCAATGAGGAGTATTATTAGAGCCCAGTCCTCACTAAGAGGGAGTGTTGATTTGGGGTAGCATCGGATGTGCTCTAGCCACGAAATTTGGTGGAGAGGTTGGGGCACATAAGATCTCCAATACCTAGAAAGGGTTTGGGTAGATTCTAAACAGATCAGGAGATATTAAAATAATTAATATTTTTAATGGAGTCCCTAAGTCTAAAGTTAGGGAAAATAAAATATTAATGTGTATTAATATGAATTTGTGTTAGAGTGGTCCAAAAGACATGGATCAAGCCAGATCTAATCTTAGTCGTTGATTAGGGACTTAATCTCGGCCTTTGAGATGTCAACAGAAAAAGTATAAGAGGAGGCTTAAGGGGCACTTGGAGAACACACTGAGGGAGACCAGTCAGTTCAATTTCTGGAGCGGGGTTTGTTGAGAAATTGAACAAGTGGTTTGTAGAGCAGTTAGGAGGAAGCAAGTACAAAACAAAGAGATGAGGGATCAGCGCAGAAGAGGCAGAGGCAGAACCAGAGGAAGCCACACAGAGGCAACAGAAACTGCGCAGAGCCAGAAGGGCTTGCTTCATCCACGTAGAGGCTGCAAGGGTGACGCAGATGCCCAGAGAGGCTGCGCAGAGCCTTAGTGGGCTGACGCAGAGGGTTTCAGGTTGACGCAGAGGGTTTCAGGCTGTAGCAAAGGTTAGTAGGGCCTACGCTGGGTCTCGAAAAGTGCTGGAAGTTTGTCTATTTGTGGGTAAGCCAGTTTGGCACCCTGTTGTACAAGAAAATTGCTGATTAATAACATCCTCCCTTACTACACCGGTTTTCCCACATTGGGTTTTTTCGGGGACATTAGTCCAAAATAGCTGTGTCAATGTGTGCATATGTTTGTTTCTATATTACAGTGTGATATCTGCAACAATATTTATTTTAATGTTTGTTGAAGTAATTTCATGAATAACTTATGATGAAATAAGTTAGTTGCTGTAGCGATAGAATTTTCACAAGATTTTATATTTCGTCTCTGAGGTTTCGCTCTTTTGTTGAAGTTTTGTGATTTCTTCTTTTAATTCTTTAATTTGTGTCTGGGTGCTATATTCATATTCTTCATTTCCTATAGTCATTTTGAATGCTAAACCCTCTGTTGGACAACATTTGTCACGCCATCTTGATTCTTAACTATTTTATGCTATTTTATGGACAACCTCATGTTGGCTCTCTTCCTTAGTTGGGTAGTAAAACGTATGTGCTCACTACTACATGCTCAAAAAATAGTACATCCCTCCTCTCTATGAGGAACACTGCAAGCTCTACACAAGGAAATAGAAGTAAGAGCATTAAAATTTAACAGTGGTTTTGAAACGAATTGAAGGTTTGTAACTTGTTTTGAAATACATATTTGTCAATTTTATTTTGTAGTTTCATTTACATCATCATGATGGCAACTTCAAGTTCAGCGATTCGTGAAGTAGAGGAAGTGGAACATGAAATTGAATCTGCCCCTAAAGTTGATCTAAAGTCACCACTTTGGAAATATGTAACTATTGTTGGGAAGATCCAAGGAGGGGGATCATTGGCATGGGTTTGCAGTGAGTTTAAAAAGGAATATAAGGGATCATACACATGGGTTAAAACACATTTACTTGGGTTAAAAGGCAATGGGGTTCGAATATGCAGTGGCCCACCTAAAGAGAATGTGACAGATGGAAATGGTTTAAGCAAGGCAAAACTTGCAAAATATAAAAAAGAACAAGACGAGCCAGATGCTAAAGCAAATGAGACAAATATTGCCTCTCAATTAAAACACCCAAGAAGGTTGGGAGCATCTTCATCAAAGCCTCCACTTCATTCTCATGGAATTGTTGGTTCAAAGCGGTCTAATTTGGGACCGCTTGAAAGGAGTTTTAATAATGATGCTCGAGAGACGACAAATGCAGCTATAGGGTGATGCATTTATGCAAATGGCCTTCCCTTTAACCTTGTGTGATCTCCTTACTGGGCAAAGATGATAAAAGTAGTGAATGAAGGCCGAAAAGGGTTGAAGAGCCTTGAATTTGAGAAGGTCTGCACCACAACGTTGAGTGCTGAAAAGTTAGATTTGGAGGCTAAATTAAGCCCCATTCGTAATTCATGGCGCATTTAAGGGGTATCCATCATTTTTGATGGATGGAAAGATCAAAGGAATAGGCCTTTGATCAATGTGATTGCTCAGAGGCCAAAGGGGAGAATGTTTTTGAAGGCAGTGGATTGTGAGGGCAGATGAAAGATTCTCAATTCGTTACTGACATCTTGATTGAAGCAAGTGAATTGGCGGGGCCAGAAAATGTTGTCTAGGTAATAACTGAGAATGCAATGGTGTGTAGAGCAACAGGCCTAATTATTGAGGCAAATATCATCACATCTTTTGGATCCCTTGTGCTGTACATTCATTGAATCTCATGTTGAGCAAGATGGGGAAGCAAATTGAGTGGATTCGAGTTATTTTTGAAGAGGCAAAAGAAATTCAATTCTTCATCCAAGGGGTATGAGCATGATGTGTGAGATATAGTAGTAGATATCCCCCTTTAAGGTAGGGAGGTTCATTGCCCACCAGGATTTGGGACAATCATGGGTTGTGATATGATGAAGGAGGCTCATAGAGCCTGTAGGAACCAGGGTGATGGCCATGATGATGGGTAGAGCTCATGTATTGGCTTTTGCCCACGTGCTAAATGTGTTTGTCCCTGACCATCTTTTGCATTTTGTGTTACATTTCCTGTTGAATGTGGCCAATTATGCTTTTACTTTTCTTTTTAGCTGCATTAACCTCTGGGGAATCATTCTAGGCCTAGCCCAAGGTGTGGGCAAGGGGAGGGGGAAGACTAACCCTATGTGGACCCATTGGAGGAATGTGGATCCAAGTGGGAGAAAAGATGAATGGGGTTATATTGAGTGGGAAGGGGGCAATATATGTGGATGAGGGAGCGGGACCACGCAAACAAAATCAGGGTTTCCCATGAAATACCATCCCTAATGCCAAACGGTCAGTAAAAGAGATCCTATGGGACTAGAATTTAGGCTAATATCCAAAAGGGGTCTAGGGGAGAAGAGCACAAACCTAACCCATCGTTTTCGCCGAATCCCCCCATTAATCCATGCCCAAAAGTGTCCATGATAAGCAAACTACAATACACAATTACCAAATGACAAAGCATACCTCTAGGTTTGGGAGGCCCACCTTCAAACATATGATCATGGCAGATGGGTGAGGGACCACATGGCTGGCTCAGGTGGTGGAGAAATGGCACAACGAGCTAGTTGGTGGCTGCAAGGGGTTGCTAGCTGTTGGCTGAGAGCCATCTTGGAGAAATTTTTTCTCTTAGGGATATCACCCACAAAATGGTGGGTAATAAGGAACATCTAGGAGAAAATTTTTCTCCCATACACACTACCCACAGGTGGTTGAAGACATCTGGATCCAACTGGGACATGAGCTTTCAGAAAAGTGTGGGAAGCTACCCGAACGAGAGGTCATGAGAACACCAACAATCTCTTAGTTACCGTAGACATTTTACACACACATACAAAGATTAAGCACATGGTGAAACATGTTTTTGTGGTGTCTTATGATCACCCATGCTTAGTATTAGGCCATAAAAATCAACAGGAAAGAAAAGATATGCAAATTTAATCTAAATGCAACTTAATCTATGATGAGAAATATCATATGATGTTAGTTCTAATGAGAAAATCAACATGTAGTGCATCCTATGCTAACGTGCATATAGCAAGGCTAATAATAAGTGTAATCATAAAGGTAGTGCAACCAACATATCATCACATCAATATACATATGTCTGCCAGTATGATTACTCATGTAGAAAATCCCAAATTGAATGTGGACATTGTCACATGGAGGATGAAACGGTGGGAGGCGGGAAAACATAATCTCCATTCGAGGTAAAGGGAAGTCCTAGGAGAGAAAATAAGTCAATCTAGAAGTGTCGGGTTTCCTTATAAGTTCACAATGGCTGAATGAATGATCACTCTCAAGAACTCCTTATCACAATCATTGTTTATAATATTATGCTTTGTAGATGCCATAAGGTTGTGATGAGAGGGGAATGAAGGGTGAGGGAAAGAAGGAGTGCAACAAATAGGTTAATCAAGGTGATGGTTATATTGGAGAGGGGAGGTCATGGAGTGATCAAAACCCTGAGGGTGTGTCCAAGGAGGTAAAGTATAATTAACGAGGGGCTCTTCCTCTACACTATACTCGGAAGGGGGAAGGGCTCACAGACACTTGAGATCATATGACAAGGGGGGAGGGAATCACTTGATGAAGTCTTGAGATGATGAGCAATAGAAAAGGGCAAAGGGGAAGGTGAAGTCTCAATGGGATCCCTTTCTTGAAAATCCAACTCTAAAGGCTCAAGTTATTTGAATATACTGCCAGAATCATAAGGAAGGTAGGTATGAGCATGGGCCTCATCCTATGTTGCACGAAACTTCAAAGAGCCCGGCGTTTCGTGTCGTACATGTACCCGAAACTCTGAAACTTGGCTAAAACTTGGTTGAAACTTGACCATCATGTAATCATCTATTAGAGTTAATATAGACTTGTTTTTCCTATCAAATTGTCATCTATGGGTCTTATTCCCTTTTTTCTTGCAAGATAATGTGTTATTCACCTATCTATATATATTATATATATATATATATTATTATAATAAATACATATATGACGTTTTGGCTGACTTTTCGGCCGACGTTTCCATTTTTGGGAGGTGACGTTTTTAAACGTACCTGTTTCGTAAACTTCGTAATGCTTTGGTGTTTCGTGCAACTTATGCCTTATCAATCCTATCATTGTTGGTATCAAAGATAGAGGCTTCCCAAAAAGGAGAATCAATCATTTCCAATTGCTCCCTTTCATGCAAGGGAATATGACAATTCTCCTTCCCAAGGGTACTGATGGATATGTCATCATAAACAATGCTCAGGAGAAAGGGAGAACCACTCTCAACCTCATCCTCCTTGTCGATGTCATACATGGGTGCATAGTCAAATTGAGGACCAAAAAATTCCCATTTCTCCTTTTCAATATGGAAATAATCTCCAATGTCACTTTCCAAGGGGCTAATGGGATCACCTTCCTCAAGGTATTCAAAAGGAGAATCATCAGGAGTACTATCCTTGAGAAAGGTAAGGTTACTCTCAACTTCACTTTCCATAGACTCATTCTTTCCTACACACATGTTGTTAGAATCATCTTTTTCATTGTGCGGACCCAATGATGATTCGTCTTCCTGCTCATTAATTAGATTCTCAATGTCTTGATGATATTCGATGAAGGCTTCCTCTTGGATGTTTAATGCGAGGTATACTTGACAATGTTTAAGAAAGCCATCAATGAACTCCTCAATACATGAGATACTCTTAAGGTTCATGATCATGCAACCATGAGTTATGACCACTGAGAGATCTCATGAACAACAACATAAGGACATCTTGGTGAACCGCTTTCTCTTTTGAAGCATGTGCATTAAATATTTCTACATGGTCAATTGCGGAGAGCAAATCACCATCAAACACGGGCACACCACGTACCATCCTTCCTGTGACATGATTAGGGTTGCTAAGGACATTAGCGATGTCCAAAGCGGGAAAATCATCGAAGAAAGACAACCTATTTGAGATATACATGTAAATTATGTAGGAATCGCCAAGTTGAATTTAAAGATGTGTAAAATTGCTTGCTTCAGCCTACAAGCATTGGTCTTAAAGTTCAATGAAGAACTAGGGCTTCGTTCTTCCAATGGAGTTGCCAATAATGATATGTCAATATGTCGTTTGGGGAACAAAACACACGTCTCATATCCCTGACAACGACACCAAAATGTTACCGCTCAAACTAAGGGTCCTAGGAGGGGGTTCTATAGGGACACTACTAGGTTAAGGGCAACAATGGAGCGATAGCCCACTGTCACCTCAGCGAAGGCTCCCTGCTCTTTACGGACTTTTACCGATGGGAGGAGACCCGGTATAATAAGGATCACGAAGATGAATGGATTAATGATAGGATGAAAAGTGATCCTAGAAGCCTATTCACAAGAGGCTCAAATATATGGCTTGCTTGCTTGGAGAGCAAGATGAAAGGCTCTTTAGGAAGGGCTTAAGAGAATTCGAAGGGCTAGGGTTTGAATATATGACTTGTCAAGGAGATTCCTAGACCCCAAAATCCTTGTGGAAACTTGTATTCCAAGTGGTCTTTGTGAAATTATCTTCAAAAAGTTGCGGGACCACATGGGACCAAGTGGACCCAAAATTAGGTCAAGAGGAATTGGTCACTCAAGGAGGGCCTTGACCTAATTGTGGAAGAGAAGAGGATCAATGGAAAAATCTTCTTGGAATGGAATGCAATGATCTAGATGAGGTCACTAGCCAAGGGAAACCTAGGGTAATAAACGGTCCCGAGCTAGGCTTGCAATATCTGGAGATCCCACTGTCAGATTTGCTTCAAATTTGGAGGGCCTCTATAGAAAACTTCATTGCAATTGTGGACCAAAAATCGAAGTGTTTGGATGGCTAGATTGTGAGATAATTGATGCCCTAGGTGACCTATGTAGGCTAGACATAGAGAGGTGAGAAAAATATGTTTTAAGGTTATCATATATGGACGACCAATGCCTAATCCTTTGGGAGAAATGGAGTCAAGATGATTCCAATGCTTAGGATGGTTTCAGTCAGTCAAGGAGGCCTCTTGAACAATTGCGCATGTCGATTAGGGCATGAGGAAAATTGCTTCAAGGTATTTATACTTCAATGTGCAATACATGATGACTTATCAAGATAAATTTCAATGAAATATCTCTAGGAACATTCACTTATTCCAACATGGCCCATAACATGATGCAACACTAATAAAAGACAAATTTATACCCTTTCACCAGAGAAAAACAACAAAATTTCGGCGTAGTATAGTGAAAATCCCAGCATCATTTATGTGACATAGAAAAGAATGACAAAATAGCATTAAAAGAGCACCTACATTTGAGAATAAGTATATCCAATCATCATCATATGCCAATATAGAAGCTCCAAGACAAAAATGAAGATATCCAAACATCAAAATTCACCCATCCATCCAATTTCGTCCTCCAAAGAGAATAGTGAAAATCTCACAAGAGAATATGATCAATCCAAGTGATGATGATAAAATGATTCCATCACACTTGTATTTATACACTTCCTAATGAATTAGATTTAGCTAATTATGCCTAATTTAGCCCCTAGAATAAAATAATGTGCATAATAACACTAACTTTTGGTGACAAGCCCAACAAATAGCTCAATAATACATGAATAAGCCTCTCAAGGGGTTGAATGATCAACTGAGTGAGTTGTTGGGCCTTTGAGGAGGCCTAATGAAGTCTAAAGGGTGCCATGATGTAGAAATGGACTTCCAACGTAGTGGACAAGGGGTTGGCCTCTTGTTTTCCAAGTGGGTGTGGGGGCACAAGGTCACCCTCATGGGTCTCCAAATGGATCAAAAGTGCCTATAGACCATCTGTAAGGCTGGAATGATGACATAAGCCTTGCCTTTGAAACGAGGAACAATCCTCTAGAGCTTAGAACATCTGCCAAGTGTATGTTGCATTTGTGGAGCTGGCTAGGTATGGTGAACTAGGTGCATCATCCTCGTCCAAAAGGTGGAATAGGAGCAATCAACAAACGGTGTTAGGGATCCATGAAGTGATCTCGGCTATGGTTGAGGCCCATGGCTCTCAACGCTCACCTTATTATTGCCAATGTGGCCCTCTGGAGCGCTAGGACCCCGTATAGGGAGACCAAGTCCCAAATGGCAATCCACCTGCAATCTTGCATAAAATCCAATGCGTCCCCTTGCCCTGCAATACAATTCATTAGAATAATCAAGTAAAGGAGCTTACAAGTCATGGAACGAGTGGGGCACTTCATGGTGGCATGCCCTTCCATAATGGGCTTTGGTATGTATAAGTGTCTCCAAGCTTAATAGGGGGTTTTCCAAGGACCCTATTAGGTGGTTTCAACCTCTAAAGGGGGTGACATGTTCATCGTGCATCCTTTAAGTAACAGGTGGTAAATGATATAATAATGGAATGGAGTGGGGATAAGGGGAAATATCCAGACCACATGTCAATGTGCAAGGGTAGCTATAACAAGGGAAGCCCATACCTAAGTATATAAGTGTAGGAGGGAGCAGATCGTGGTACATGAGTTACCCCAACCTTTTTTTTTCCACCCTTCTTTACACGCCTTTTGCCTTTTATTGATTTTTATTCATAATTGCTTGGGGATCCAGGGGATGGAGAGCATGATGTGTGAGATGTAGCAGTGAATACCCCCTTAAGGTGGGGCGGTTCATTGCCCACCATAGGTTGGGACAATCGTGGGTTCCTTAATGATAGAGGGAGCTCATCTAGGGCCCATAGGAACTAGGGTGATGGCCGTGGGTAAGGGGTAGAGCCAGTGTTACTTGGGAGCGGGAGCGAAAGTGGGGAGCGAGAGTGACATTTTCAGAAGCTCCCGGTTTGGGAGCGAATCCCGGAGCGTTTTTTATATAACATATATATTTTTTATATTTTGAAATATATATGTCAACAAAAACATGTAGAATAATGAATTAGACATAAAAAACATAAAAAAACATAGATTGAACCATATAACAACAATAATCTAGAAGTTATAATCTTCATCAACCATGTCCACAAGTTAGTAACATAGTAACATACAACATATTGACTCTCATGATTCATCAATCTTAAAGTTTCAAGCTTTCAAAATTCAATATATAACTTTTATAATTATTGATCACCAAAGTTGTACTTGTAAGCTAAGTGTAACCATTACAACAACTAATATCTAACATGAAATGAAATGTTATAAATGAAATGAAATGAAACAACTTCCAACTTTCATGAAACATCGTATTCATAATTCATCACTAATGAGTTATAATTGCCAACTTCAAACTTAAATTGTCATATATTGTTTAAAAAAAATATCATAATAAATATGAAAGAGTCAATAGTTATAAAAACTACTAGAAACTAGAAAAGAGAAGTAAATCTATTATCTATTTCTTATGCTTGGGCCTGTTGCCACCATGAGAAATGTCTAATTTTCTAGTCTTGTTGGAAAATCAGGGTCTTTGTCATTAATATCACCCTCTAAGCATTAATATCCAGAGGTATCTTTGTCATTACCTCTGTATCTGTATAGGGATCTTTGTCGTTAATATCACCCTCTAAGCATTAACATAAGATAGAAAAAGCATAGCATGTCAAGTCAAGATTTTGTTTGAGTGATGCGTACATTTTTAGGAGGGTCATGATAGAGGAGTTTGACAACCAATGTCACTAACATCAAGGTACATAGAGGGATTGGTGCTCTTGATTAAATACGAGTTCCATACCCTAGTACATGACAAAATTCAATGGAAACATTACAATCCCCCAATCCTTAAATCCTGAAAAACTGATAAAGTCTGTTGGATTTTGAAGGAAATCTAAAATTCTACTTTCTCCATATGAAATACAATGAGGCCGGAACCACTCTCAAACATCCTGAGTCATTTCATGGTAATGTTAAAAATTTATGTAAAAGGATGAAAATGAAGATGAAAGTGACATTCTCCTTAATCGTCATTTTCATCCTTTTACTTTAAGAATTTAACATTGCCATGAATAACATATCAATACTAGGGCCATAGACTTGATCATTAAGCTGCCCCACTCAAAAATTATTTGTTTCTTTCAAAAAAAATTTGCATTTCGAACATTACTACCAAAAAAAAATTGCAAAAAAGGAAAAACGCTCCCGAAAAGGCAGGGAGCGAAATTTTTTTTAGGGAGCGCGCTCCTGACCCACTCTTGAGTCAACTCCTGTCTGGAGCGCTGATTGGGAGCAGGATCGGGGGGGGGGGTGCTCCCTCGCAACACTAGGTAGAGTTCATGTTTGGCTTTTGCCCACGTGCTAATTTTGTATGTCCCGGCTATGTTTTGCATTTTGTGCTACATTTCCTGTTGTGAGTGGCCAAATTATGCCTTTACTTTTCTTTTTAGCTGCATCAACCTCCGGGTCATTGTTCCATGCCCGACCCAAGGTGTGGACAAGGGGAGGGGTGGCTAACCCTACGTGGACCCACTGGACACATGTGGACTCAGATGGGAAAATAGATGAGTGGGGGTAAAATGAATGGAAGGGGAGTGATGTAGGTGGTATCAGAAAGTGGGACCACACAACCAAAATCATGATTTCTCGTGTAGTGCCACCCAAAAGCCAAATGGTCAGTAAAGGAAACCCCACGGGACCAGGATACAAGGGTAACCACAAAATCGGGCAATGGAGAAAAGGATATAAGCCTAACAAACTCTTTCCTCTGAATCCCCCCACCAATCTATGTCCAAAAGTGCCCATGACAAGTAAGGAAAATTACTCAACTATACCAATGAAAAGCCATACCCTTGGGGTTAGAAGGCTCACCTTCAAATATAAATTCATGACAAGTGGTTGAGGGACCACATGACCGGCTCAGGTGGTGGAGAAAATGGCAGATCGAGCTATCTGGTTGCTACAAGGGGCTGCTAGCTTCCGGCTGAGGAGCATCTAGGAGAGTTTTTTTTTCATACACACTACCCACAGGTGGTGGGTAACACCACCAAACTCCACACTTGTTCTAACGTGGAGAAAATCTTTAGCTCCACTGGATGTGGTTTTGTGGGCAAGTCTCAAGTTGTTTAGCTGTCACTAAAATCTCAACTCCTCCATCCAGATGTTGCACAGGTCATTCATATTCCAGAGATTTAAGGAGACATGATACTTATATTTCAAACATCTTTTATTGTAAAAACATTTAATATCTTTACCAATCTTACTCTTCTTGCAAACGGACTTCACACAAGGCATATTACGGACTTCCTTTGAGATATGTCCCTACTATAGAACTTCAGTGAACTATCTGAGATTTGGTCTTACAATATTTGATCTGGAGGTTAATAGAGTCAAGTAGAGACTTTGATGCAAGTCTAACCACAGACTTTCAGCTATGCTTGATCCTTAGATATAGCCAAAGTTACAGTGAGCAGATACATACCTTGGTTTCTGGCCTCCAATTCTTTGATTATGGAGGATTTTCAAACTCCCTTTGATTGCTCCTTCCAAGAGACTTTGGCTCCAACATTTACAGAAATACAATCCTTTTATCCTAGGTATCTCAGATACTGAACATATCCGGCCTTCTGCAACTCAATGTATTTTTCTGAGGATTCGGATATATGACTGAGTCTTAGGGCTTCAATCTTTAATCAGTCTCTCTTAGATTTTCGGCCTGAGGATAATTTATGATTGCTCGACCTCCTAGTCCTTTTCGGCCTTCTGAAGCACCTTATTCCTGAAATCTATCTCTGCAATGATTTCATTCTTTTCAAGGTCTAAGGCTTCAGACCTATTATGACAGATAGCTTGGACAGAGTTCATTTTGAAGATGTATTTCATGAACTAGGCTTGCTTGAACCAAGTATGACATCCTTTCTAGGGCTGTTCTTTCACCATAAGCTCTGAAACCATGTTGGTTTTTAGGGTGTCTTCTATACAGATAATTACTTCTAATGATTTTGATTTTTCCACACGATCATTTATTACTCATTATTCCATCATTAAACAATTATACAGAAGACATCAACTGTATATGACATTAGGATCATTAAGAGACAGTCACACAAAGAACACAAGAGACCCTGGGAAAACCCACATGGGGGAAAAAGCCACAGCAAACCTTCGTTATAGAATCAATTCAACAAGAGATATCAAAGTCAAAGCTATGGATAAACTAACCAGCATGTGCATCCACCAAGTATCCAAGTCAGCCCTCTCAATCTGATTGCAACCACAGAGATAACACAGTATTTGTCTCCCTCTTCCACATAGATATATCACAGACCTTCGGCCCTTCTTCAACAGAGACTAGCCACTGAACTTCGGCCTCTTTCCACAGTAATAAACCTCAGAATCTCGGTCCTCTTGCACAGAAATCTACCACAGGAATTTTGGCCTCCTTGCAAGAGATAATCACAGAACTTCGGCCTCCTGTATCCACAGAAATTTGGCCCACTAGCACAAAGAGATACTCGGCCTTTCCAAGAGATATCAGAGAGAAAGTTCAACTCTTCCAAGAGACTTGGCTTGGCTTCTAAATCTTCGATCTGCTCCTTGTCTTAATTTTTATGATGGTCAGAGTAAGTGATAGTTGGAGGAGGACGGATGCTATCAATATATAGTGAATCCATGGATCGAATGGGTGCCAAGAGTAGCTGAGCCAACATGAAGGGTAGAGGGCCGAATTGGACAACTGTGCCAATTTTTTTTTGAATTTATCTTTTAATAAATACAAAAATAATTCGATTTTTCAAATGAGCATGAAGACCATGCTTTGTATTTTATTTTGGAGAGTTAATATATTTATATATATATATATCTTTTTTTTGTTTCTCTCTTGTGTGACCCAGAGGAACCCAGCAGCCTGCCATGAAGACGGTAAGACCATGCTTTACAAGTACATCAATGATAAATACATAAATATGAAAACTGGCCATAGCTACAAATATTCAGCATTCTCAAGTTCCATAGACCTAATTCTTGATCATTTGCGGACATATTAAAATGATCCAATCTTACATAATCCCTCTTATGACGGGAGGGTACAAAGTTTTCCCTGCCATGTTTTCATCTGCGAATAATATTAAAAATTCCTCTTCCTCTATGGCATAGTATCTTTGATGCTTTTTATTTTCTTTGAAATTGTATTTTCCTTGTACTTTTGTATGGCAACTTGTACTGCATATGTTGGTCTTGGTTTTCATGATTACCGGGTTTTACAAAAAGATCTTTAAGGCCAGGAAGTTCTTATGTGTGCAAAGTATTTATCTTGGTTAGTTGAATTGGAATTAGGTTTTTTCTGATTTCAGTATTTTTTACAGAAAAACAAATCCAGTGGGAGAGCTGCCAACCTTGTTAGAAAAGAGCTTCATGTACAACCAGCACAATATAGTGGTGATACTGCGGATATGAAACAGATTGTTCCCTTTGGATCAAGTCAGAAGGCTGTAAGAGATCATACCACTAGACACTCTTGAAGATGGAATTGAAAGTGTCGGGGTTAGACTTTAATGTTGTATTCATGGAAGCTTATCTTTGTTATTGAGATCTATTCTGATCTTTGCACTGTTTCATGATGTGGATTGCAATTAGGATTTACACAAAAGCAAATCAAGTGGAAGAGATGGCAACCTTGTAAAGCAAGCCCTTTGTGTACAAACAGCACATTATAGTGGTGATACTGCCAATATGAAACAGACTGTTCCCTTTGGATCAAGTCAGAATGTTGTAAGCAATTATACCATTTTACAGTCTTAAAGATGGATTTGAACAAGTTGGGGTTAGACTTGAATGTTGAATTAGTGGTGGTTTATCTTTTTTATTGAGATCTATTCCAGTTCATGCAGTGTTCAGAATGTGAGGAATCATGTATCATGATGTTATGCCAATAATTTTTGTTTAAAGCCGTGTGTTTTAAACTGCAGGTGCATGACAATAACGAAATTAAAGAACAGGCATTAGTTTCAGTTCCACCAGATAGGAATTATAGTTTGGAGACCTCAAACTCTGACTCAGTGGATGATATTTCATATGATTATCTCAAAACAATTCGAACAGCAAAAGGAGGGATTCGAAGGAAACATCACCGCTCTTGGACGCTACATGAGGTGGTTAAACTGGTGGATGGTGTTTCTCATTTTGGTGTTGGAAGGTGGTCTGACATTAAGAAGCTTGCATTTTCATCATCTGGGTATCGTACTTCGGTTGATCTCAAGGTGATGATAAATAACTTGGTAATCTAAGATATCTTTCTATTATCTATTTTCTTATGGTTTGTGTTCAGCAAAAGGCTGATGTTTGTATGATTACGTCATAGTACATACCATGCTTATGCTACTGTCTCTATTTGTCAGGATAAGTGGCGAAATCTACTAAGGGCTAGCTATGCACAATTGCAGACAAACAAACAGGTCTGTTTACAGTGCTCTTTATTGTTCAATTTTTAATGTTTTGTCATGTTTGTCTCCTTTCCCTTCGAAATTAATTTGTTCCTTAAAATTTGAAAGACCACTTGGAAGGGAGTGCCAGATGCATTTGTTCCTTGTTGAAATGAACTTGGTGTATGACATTTTTCAAGAACATTGGCTTGTCTTTAGGACCTAGGTAGGCAGTGGTCTTTATTGTAATGATCTTTAATGAGGGTTGTAATTGATTAGGAATGATAAAACAATAATTACTAAATTTGTAAAACCAGGTTGCTGTTAGAAATCCACAAGGGAGTGCTTCTGAGGGATTTTCAGTACTCTTTTGCAACTCAAATTTCAACCCTGCCCACATAGAGTTTCTTGGATCTGTTCCCAAATGAGCTTTCAGTCTGTTGACATGGGCTTTTGGACTGTTTGTCAACAAAGGGGACGTGGCCTGGACCGAGGCCCTTTATATAACCCAAACTGTTTAAAGTAGTCACCCCCGATGTGTTTAAATGCTTCATTAGCCTGTAGATCTTTTCCTCTTGCGAAGAAAAGAGACAAGGGAGTCCTAAGATTATCTAATGTTATATGTACATGAATCCTAAGCTACTATTTTATTTTAATATGCCTAACCTACAAGTTGGATAAATAGTTAAATATGATATAATAATAAAATTAGTAGTTAGTTGTTAATACACAATGGATGATAAAAAATTATACAAGAAATATAGTACAGAAAGAAAGGAACCAGAAATTTGTGTAACTGGTGGAAATACTAAAGAATGAATTACATTTTCACTACTGTATATTCCTAATGCAAATTATATAAATAATTTTAAATTATAAATGCAATTATAATTTTAAATATCAATATCTTTTAATGCAATATATAAAAGATAGAAAAGTACAACAATGCAACCCTCCAATCTTTTGAACAAACTCAGAATAACCTGAATTTGCTTTCGTATTACGCATCAAGAATTATTACAAATGCCTATAATTACCTAATGCTATTCCCGGCTGAGGCAAAATTAATTAACCATAACAATTTCAGTGAAACAATAAATCTTCTAGCACTTAAACCCCAAAATAGTTCAACAGGCAAGCGGTAAAAGATTATAAAAATACAGAAACTGTTACAATATTGAGTATTAGTCCAGTTCATATGCAAACAACATTCTCAAACAATCTAAATTTCCAGAAATCGTTCGTAGAAACAGAGGCTTGAGCAATGTACAGATCATAATTATTTTTTAAGACATAGGTCTTGAAAGGTTAAGACCGTCGAATGTATATATATGAGAAGAACTAACACAGTAAGGAAAGATGCGATTAGCTCACTGTTTATTCACGGATTTCAGTCATGGAAAAACAATGTTGTTTCTTCAGAATTTTTCAAAGCAAGGTTATAAAAAATTCAGAAGAAGTAAATAACAACAACCATGGAAATTAAAATATCGTATGTATGAGTTTTAATCAGTTGAAATAGTTCAAACCAAAACATTTACAAATATCAGAGTTTAACAAGTTCCACAGTCACCAAAAATTTTCCATCATCTTTTCCTCCTCTCCCCCTTCTTTAACAGAGTTCTCTTCTCCTTATATATAAACATCTACTCCAGAAACTGATTCAATTTTAATTAATTTCATGTCAAACATTAGTTTCCCAAATCCCTGGGTTGTTGTTATTTAAAAACGAAATGCTAATTTGGAGGGCTGGCCAGGTGATGAAATCTGGGAAATTCCATTTCAGCCAGATCATGATTTCTCCTAAACGATTCATTTTCTGAGAAATCACTCTGGATAAAGGTAAATCGGTCTGTTCTACAAGTGGGTTTTTGACGGCTTTGTGAGATTCTTCAGCATTTGCCTGGAGATCAAGTTTGAAGCTCGTCTTCTGTGAACTGCCTGGAAATCAAGTTTGAAGCTCGTCTTCTGTGGACTGACGAGATTTTCATCTTTCTTTTTTGATCCTTATAGCAACAAACCTCCCTCATTTTACTAATGCTCCAATCTTATTTTTCTTCAACTCTAGATTATGATCTCTTGCCAACAAAACAATTCACAGTTATTATAAACAAAAGCAAACAAAATCCAAAAAAATAACCTCGAATCCATGGAAAAACGAATGACTGAGATTCTGTAGTTATTCTAAAATTAAGAGAAAACAATAATATAACCAGAACTCCATGCTAATTTTCCCTCTTTTGTTCTGTGTACTCTCATGAAAATATGCCTTTAGTTGCTTTCTGATATTATCTCCATGGATACAGTTCCTTGTGCAAACTGCAATCCCTTTGAGATTCAAACGTGGTGTTTAAATTTTCAAATTTTATGGCAATATTGTTGTGATACAAATCCCTTGATTGTGAAAATTAACTGAAGATATGATTTGGTTGGTGATCTTGTGTAATCAATCCATGTCAATGTTTCGTACAGTAAAACCTATAACGACGTGGAGGGTAATATGGCATGCATTAAAAGTTGGATAGTGACTGGTTTTGTTATGCGTTGGCAATTCCTTGTAAGGTTTCATGGATTCATCAAATTCCGTTTACCAAAATGTCAATTTCGGGTTGGATGTTGGTGACATGGCGTCGTGCTATGAGTTTCGGTCATCACAAGGTCAAACTAGCCCCGTGCGCATGACAAACTCATTCTTTTAAATGGTTCATGTTGTTATTCCTTTTTGCTCACCCCGACATTTGCTCATTGTAATACAACCTTCATGGCACATACTTTTGACAATATAATATAATGCCGCAATGAAATTGTATAATGCATGGTAGCCAATTCATTAGTTTACACTTTGGGTTTGGCTTTTTTTATTGCCTTAGATGCTACGGTTTTGAAAGGCGCAATCACTTATAATTTCCCTGCTCTTGTGGTTATATACTATAGTTGTTTTATATTTTCTTTAAGTGGTTTGCGAATAATACATGAGTCAAATGCGAGTTACGTTTAACTCTCTGAAATTTAAAAGTTTAATAACATTTCCCCTTATAAAGAACCATGGGATATTAACACACAAAAAGAGGTTTTAGATTGTTATTGCTCGTAAAATTCATTGTATTCCGTGTCAACGTGGTTATGATAATTCTTTTGGTGAGGCTATTTGGCAAGCCTGAATGAGTTCGGTTAAGACAACTTCCACGCGACAACAACAATGGTCAACAACTTTTTTGATTTAAATTATTTAAGTGGTTATTATTGCATTGTTCCTATGGACGTTTGGCCTTTCGACCTCTTGTTTTTGTTAGTTTTTGTAGCATCAGACGCGTTCTAGCCACGAAATTTGGTGGAGACGCTAGAATACACGGGATCTCCAAAACCCATAAATCATTCTGAAAATTCCACCTTGAGAGGGAATAATTAGATTATTAACCAATTTTTAAATATTTCCTAAGTCGAAACGTAGGGAATATGGTTAATTTAACAAAATTAATTAAGTCAAGGTGCGAATCATCTAGAAACTCACACAAATCGACTCCAATATGATCCTAGCCATTGATTAATATTTAATCTCAGCCGTTGGTGCTCTAACAGTGGATTATAAGAAGAATTCGATGGGCACTTGGAGAAGACACTTCTGTAGTTCGATTTTCTTGAGTAGATCAATTTCCAGAGAGCAACAACAGTTGCCGGAGAGCCAACGATCGAAGTAGGGTCAGCGAGGGGCAGAGACAGTGATCCAGAAAAAGTTTTCCAGATCTCGAGATGCAACAACAAGGGGCCGAGTTATTCCCAGTGAGGCAGCGCAAAGGATTGTGAAGAAATTTGATTTTGCTGAAGAGAAATTCGTTTTCAGTTCCAAAGGTCGGGCAAAGGGTTTAGGGTTTTGGAGAAGCGATTTCCTCAGTAGAAACAGGAAAACGACTTCATCAGAGGCAGTTCAAAGGCTAGACGTCATAGGGTCTATGCAGAATAGTGCAGAGGTTGATGCAGAGGGTCTAGGAGGACGAGTTTCTGAAGAGAATTCATGCTAGGGTTGCTTGTGGAAGAAGGGTAATTCCCTTAGCTAATTTTCCATATTTTCTTGCTGTTTGGATTGCCAGTTGGACATCCATAGATTGTACTCAGATTTCATTGCTGCATAATAAAATAAAATCTGCATCTGCTGCATCGATTTTCTCGCCATGGCTTTTTCCGGGGACTTTTGTCCAAAAACAATAGTGTTAATTTTTATGTGTGTATGCTAGCATTTCTCAGTTCCAACGCTATTTTATTTTTGCAATTTTTATTTGTGAAGGTTTTAGTTTGTTTATTTCGATGTTGTCGTAGCAATAAACTAAATAATTAATTTATCAGTTAGAAGAAATAATACCAGTTGCTGCAATAGGATTCCAGTTTTGGAGTTTTCACATGGTATCAAAGCGTGATTTATCAGCTAGAAAGCTCAGAAGAGGAGAAAGAATTTGCTTCTCAGACGGTGTAGTAGGCCAAATTTTTTGAGGTAATGCAGTGCTTAGACAGGTAGGCTGAATTGTTGGGCCAACAGTGCGATTTTCAGTTGCAGGGGTGCAAAACATTGGATTTTTCCAGGAGAGAGATTCCAGTAGTTAGAGGGACCAGTTGCAGCTCAGATTTTTGCCAAGCAAATTTCTGGTTGGACGCAGAGGGTTTTTGAAGCAGTAGAACCAACGTTGGGTGGAAGAGAAAAACACACAAATGTTGATTTTTAATGTACCTTGGACAAGTGGTTTCCCATGGGTTAGTCTCTACCTAGGGAAAAGTGTCCAAAATAATTCTTTTCCTAAGTGTGACTTTATAAAGTGAAAGTGACTTTATAAGTGGTAAAGTCAGTGTTAAATTATAATGTGAAAAATGACTTTAGACACAAAGTACAATGTGGGTACTTTATTAATGGGCGAGTTAAAAAATAGAAAGTGAGAATTAAATGCACATTTATTCTCATCCCTTGATCTAAATGAATCTGAGCCATTAGATCTTAGGGTTGCCCAAAAGTCATTTAGGGAAACAAAAGGGGGAAAAGAAAAGAGAGACTGCATTCATTCTTCATGAGCAGATTGGAGAAAGGAGGCTGAGATGGAGAGAAGTTCTGAAGGAGAAATTTGTTGCAGCAAGCTGTAAGAGTGATTTCTGGGCAATGTTGGGCATGGAAATCAAGGTTTAGAAGAATGAATGCTCTACAGTACGAACAACATTGAACGCTGTGAGCTGCAGGCTGTTCGAGAGAAGTTTTTGAAAAAAAATATTTTTTTTGAAAAAAAATCCCTACAGTCTGTACATTCGTATCCATACAATACATATTTTCAGCTTCAAGTGGGCACAAAAATTGAGGCAAAGTGGGCACAATTTTCAAGGAGTTTTGGGCTGAAGAGATAAGTTGTTTGTTGTTTTGTTTTGTCTGCAAATGTATTTTTCTTGAACTTGAAAGATAAATAAATTTGAAGGGGTTTTGCCTGGGTCTAAGTTGACCAAAAATCTGTGTATTTTTATGTGTGTTGTTGGTTTGGTTATGTCCATATTTATTTTCAGCATGTGTTGACAGTCACATGTGTTTTAATCTGAAAATTTCATTTCCAGAATTCTATATGTTGAATGTATGTTTATGGGAAAGGGAATTTAACTGAATGGGAGTGATAAGGTGAAATTAAAACCGGTTTGGGATTGTTGGAAACTTTTTGTAGTCATCAAACTTCAACAACAAAGCAGAGGGAAAATTTCTCTTGGGGAACTTTGAGTCTCAGAAGTTCGATTCTTCATTGCAGATTGGCAGTGGTTGTGAGCATATCTTCTCACTCCCGAAGGGAGTGCGAGTAGCAGAGAAGTAGCCAAGCAAAAAAGGGAATTTTCGACTTGATCAAAGATGGCCATAGCAGGGCTTAGATGTCAGGATAGGTTGGATGGATCATCCAACTATGTCATCTGGACGACCAGGATACCCTTCCTTCTTGATGAATATGGCTTGAAAGCCTACATTGGTAATGTAGTGGTAGTTCCTCATGATGCAGACCAGCTCAAGGAATATAGGAAGGGGATGGCGCAGGCGAAGTGTTTGATCTTGGATGGTGTTCGAGACCATATTGTCTCACATATGGCGGCAAAGGGAACAACCTAAGAAATGTGGGATGCTCTCTCCACGCTATACTAGGGTACTTCCGAGCAATGAAAGATGTTCCTAGAGGAGAAGGTGAGATGCATCAGGATGCAGAAGGGTGAAGGCATAGATCCCTTCCTCACCAGAATTTAGGAAGTCTGAGACCAACTTTCAATTGTTGGGGCAATGCCTTAACCTTCAGAGCTAGTACGATTGGCACTCAACAGTGTCTCAAAGGATTGGCAGGTCTTCGTCCAAAGTATATTGGGGAGAGACACAATATCAGGTTGGGACAAAATGTGGGCTGATTTGCAGCAGGAGGAATTGAGACGAGCTCTGTTGAAGAGCTCCATCAGTGGAAACAGTAGCAGTGAACAGAAGGTGGTGAAGGAGGAGGAGAATGTGGCCCTAGCATCTAAGGGCCCCAGTCAGGGGCAGGGGGAGCAAAGAAAGAAGAAGGACCTGTTTAAGGTCAAGTGGTTCAGGTGTGGCGAGTTTGGTCACTAGAACACACTGTCCTCTAAGGAAGAAGGACAAGTCACTTGAATCCACACTTGGGATATCGTGGAGAAAATCTTTAACTCCAATTGGTGTGGCTAGGGGGGCAAGTTTCGAGTTGGGATGTTGTCATTCAAACCTCAACTCCTCTGTCTAGGCTATTTCTTAGCGAAGCCAAGGGGGCTGGACCCTACAAAAAATAACTAAGGCTTAACAAATCTATGCTAGAGAAGTTAAGTTCTGGGAGTTAATTATATTGATCAAAGATACATCCAAATTAAATTAATACATAAATTGCAACAAATGAATTCAGGGCATCGATTTCATGAGCATAATAACAATAACCATCAACAAGTAGAGATATTGCAATAATGGACAAGATGTAGGAAAAGTAGATCAATGCCAGATATAAAGTACTTGTAAAGCAAATAATCCAAGTAAAGAAGATAACTTTGAAAGTAAAGCTTGAAAATAGATGCTCAAGAAATAAATGTCCAAAAGATAATGGTTTGAGGGGTAATTGTGGCAAATAAAAATAGACAAGCAATAATGCTCAATATGAAATTTAAGAAAACTGTATGTACTTGAAGTAATGACATTTGCCTCAAATAAGATAGAGAAACTTTATAAAATTAGAAAGCAAATGAGTTGAAACCTCAAGTACCAATGATGCAATATAAATGTAGATGAATGTATTCCTTGGTTTATATTAAGTTAAGTTAGTTTGCCAATTAGTTAGTTGCAAGATTGAAAAAGTTTCAATATCTTCGTTGGGGCTCTGATCTCAGAATAACGAGTATTGGGGGGAAGAGGGTTCGTAAGTTACTACTTCAACCAACAAAGATGGAGGTAAATTAATTATTGCAAATGACAAATCTAACTATTGAAAGGTTAAATCTAATCTATGGAATTGTTTGAAATGCAAAGTAAAATGACTAAACTGAACTATTGAAAGGTTAAATCTAATCTATGGAATTTTTTGAAATGCAAAGTAAAATGACTAAACCAAGGAGCAAATGATAAGAGATTAAGTTAAACTAGATTACTCAAATGGAATGAAAAGGATTGCATAACAAAATGGAAATAACATGCATAAGAGAGACTAGATGCAAATTAGTGTGATTGCTCTACTCTAGTTTAACAAGAAATGAAAATAATTCAAACACCACTAGGGACACTTTCCTAAATGGGGAAGATGGGATGCTTAGGGGATAAAATCCCTTAACTCCCAAGAAAAATGACTTCTTTATTAGATCCCTCTTATAAAATGAGGTATGGAGAGAGAGATAATACAATAGATCCCTTTTTGAAAAGGGATTTGAACATATGTTTTGAAAAGAGAGCTTACAACAAGATTCCCCTCAAAGGGATCAAATGCTCTTCTCCAAATTAACAAAAAATTTGAGGAGTTACAATGGATCTTTTGGCAAACCCAAAAAAAGAACCTTCTTTACAAAATATACAATGGTTTCCTTGGTGGATCCTTGGGTGAAGAAATCGCTTTAAAGGGGCTTACGAGGGACAAATAATGGTTTTAAAATCAACGATCCAATGGTAGTATTTTGGGTGTTTTAATCTTCTATCAACACTCCTCTTGGAATGTCACAAGTCTACAAGAGATCAAGAAGATGAGGATGAGTGGTTCACCTTCTCCTATGGCATATGAAGCAGGATGAGTGGTTCACCTTCTCTTGTAGACACCCTAGTGAGAGATGCAAATAGATATCTGTTGGTTGTCACGTGTGGACATGTCAGTGGGACGTGGTTCATCCTTTCCCCACATGTAGGATGCTCATTCCCTACGATCAACGGTTGACATGTTAGTGGGATGTGGTTCATCCCTTCCCCATGTGTAGGATCCTTCCTACTAGTTTTGGTTGACATGCATGTAGGACGTGGATCATCCTTTCCCTACCCTTGGTGGTTTGCATGCACGTAGGATGTGGCTTATCCTTTCCCTACGATGGTTGTGACATGTGACTGTAGAATGTGGTTTATCATTTCCCTACGTGTGGTTGTGAGTAGTATGTGATTTATTCTTTCCTTGCTATTGCCCCAACATCATCCTACCCATGTAGTTCAGAACACATGGGAAGTACCTTTCATCTGGCCAGTGAGTTGGGAAAAAGTGGTTTGGGACCATAGCACTACTGATGACGCATTGTGTACTGCCATAGTCCCTATGTCTAGGATGCATGATGTTCAACAACTTGATTTGGGATCACGTCTAATTGGGGTTCTACCCCTGGATTGACTTTTGGCAGTGGAGAGTGGTAAGGTCTTATGATTCACTCTCGATCAATTCTTCTTCATTATTACATCGGTGTTCAACAAAGTAGAGATGAGATCCAGAGATGGTACATTATGACAGGATGGCATAGTGATGGATGGATTGGTAGGTGGAATTTTCCCTAGTTGAGAGGGAGTGTTAAAATTGGAAACTATGGCCAAATTCCACTTTGGGAAGCTCATTTGGTGAAGATAATTATTGCATTAAATTCCTCTTTTCGAGAGGACCAAAATTAACCTAAGGATCTCTAAATTTGGACAAGGAGAACTGTGTTTTTGAAATGAAGCCCAGATATGTGCAAATTATCAAGGTCAGCTTGGGGTTATTAAGTCATGTGACTCCCCTCTCCATTTTATATAAATAGAGGTGTCCTCCAACCTCTAAAGACACATTTCAAGTACTTCATTGCATAGAAAATTTTATGTCTAAGGTAGCCGAGTTCTTGGAGGAGGTCAAAAGGAAGTTTGTTTTGGGTTTTCTTCTTCTCCAATAGGGTTGAGATTCTTTAGATAACTAGCTGCAGGCTTTGAGGAAATTTTGTGAAGTTTGTGTGGATAAAATTGTCCCTACAGGTTCGATTTGAAGAACATAAAATCAGGCCGAGCTTTTGTGTTGATTCTGGGTTAGTTTGTGGACGATTTGAGGAAGATATTCTCCCCATGTTTGGTCACACTTCGGATCTATTGAACCAGGCAGGGCTGCAGGTCTGCTCTATCATAGACAAGGGGGGCAAAAGGCTTATCATGGGTTCAGTCCAGCCCTAAGGGCCAGCAAAGGTCAACATCTTACATCCCAGGGAAAGCCACAATTGAAAGGAGGGTTTTTGATCAATTGAATGCAACAACGGTGGAATGTAAGTAGTCCTATCCAGATCTTAATTGACTACTGTTGACAGAATGTTGGTATTACAGTTTTGGGTCATCCACTTGTCTAAGAGCAGTGATAGTGGATCTCCAAATTGGCAAGTCATATTATTGTACTTTCTCTCTTTGCTGAACATTCGATATCAATAATAAGATGAATTGATAAAGGGTTTTCCCCTTCTTGGGGTTTTTCCTTGGCTTGAGCCATATTCTTGTGTTCTCTTGTCTTGGCCTGTCTTTTGCATCTATCATTTATGTTCTTTCTTTAGTTACTATCAATGTAATAATAATTTATGTGATTGTTAATAGAAATGAAAGAGATTGGTAAATGGGCTGATATGAAACATTGAACTAACTGTCCTAAGCAAAGAACATGGTAACCTGATTTTAACACTTGGCCATTATCAAGATTAAAAAAGAAGAAGGAATATATATTTAAAAAAAGAAGAGGAGATTATATATAACAAAAAGAATACGAGTTGAAAAAAAATTATTAAGAAAAGGGTCAATATAAATAGAAAACTTGAAAAACAATTATATAAAAAATGTGTATATAATTATTTTTTCTTTAATAAAATAGAAAAACAAAAACAGAGACTGCGCTGCAGCCATACGACAGCACCCACCTGCACTGCCACAATTTTGCGATGCCTGACAACCACCGAAAGCCCCCACCAAAAACCTTCATTGTCGAGCTGCTGGTCTGCTGTCTGTAGCATCGATCGTCCAATGAAATCTCTCAGCTGTCAGTTTCACCACGACGATTCTTCCATCATTGTTGCCACCTTACCGCTTGACCACTCCACTAGCAGTTACCAATCAGCGCTGCATCTGTGCCAACTGCAGCCGCATTCTCTTCATCATCATCCGCTCTGTAGAACTATCCATTGCACTAAGTGCATTTCCTGTTGGTCATCTGCCAAAGTAGGATTGACTGAAACTAGAGGCTCAGGCAAGGCGTTCAACCGAAGAAATCTTCTGTCCATTTCAAACGATGTGTGACTCTTGAAGAAGGTTTTTCTTACTATACCTGTTACCCATCGATTCATATAGTTGCTGGAAAAATTAGGAGAGCAAACATCGAAACATTTCCGAACGCATCTGTTCAATCGCACAACTATTCCTAAATTCATCCATAATTAAATGTTGTGAAAGGGTGTTTGTTAAGGAGAAATAAGTCATTTAAAATTATATTTATAAAGAAAAAAAGGGTTATTTGGAAAAATTACAAGGAATCTTAAAAGGTGAGGAAGTTAACAAAATCGTAGCTTTAATAAATTATGGACGCTGTCATAAAATATTAAGTTACTTTTTAAAGGAAAAAATTATAAAGGTAAAAAGGAAGAAAATTATTATACTCCTAAAAGTATGTAGAGGAGTACTTTGAAGTATTGAAGAGAGATATTTAAGGAAAGCAATGGCTGTTGGAGGATTTTTTTTTTAAATTAAGATATCCTAATAATATATTAGAAAAAAAAGGGAGGAAATAAAGTAAAGAGAATTATTGAACGAAAAAAATGGAAGGAATAAAGTTTTGAAAGTTTATGAACAAGGTATTTATTTAATTATTAAAAAAACAAAAGTATTTAAATATTTTAGAGCAAGATGGAAACTATTAATGACAAAAAAAGAATGGATTCTAATTCAGAGACAAAGGAAGAATTTTTTTCCTATCATGGTGTTTCAAATGCAGATTGTAGATTAATTATATTAAAAGGGAATACCCAAGGGAAGGAGATTAATATCACTGTTAGCACAAGTGTCGAGGAAAGTTACATCAATGTTAATTTGGCAAATCAACTATTAATTCCAGAGTCAAGTAGAGGGGAAAGAAAAAATACTTTTGGCGACAAGGAATATGAAATTAGTGATTTACAAGTAATAATTGACAATTATGAATACATCTCTCAATTATGTGTCGTAACTATGTTTAATTTTAAAATTGACATAATTTTTTGTCAAACTTGGTTAAAAGAATTGGGTACGTTCATGTTAAACTTAGAGAAAAGGATTTTGATGTTTCCTTGTAAGAATAAGATGATCACATTTCAGGACATGACAATGAAGTCAGAATCGATAATGCCTTCATCATAAGACTTTAAGGATATTTTGAAATTAATATTTCAAGATAATAAAAAAACTATACCAAAGAAGCAGAAAGAGTTTGAAGAAGTCATCTCCAATAAAGACAGAGAAATTTCGCACCTCAAAGATCATAGTGAAAAACTACTTGAACAAGTCAAGGAAGCTAAGGCCACAAGAAAAGAACTCAAGAAGCACTTATCCGAACAAGAAGAGGAAAATTTACGTTTAAAGAACCTTGATAAAACATTAGTAGAACAAATCAAAAGTTTAAGAGATGAAGAGGATACTAAGAATAAAGTCAACAATCCAGAAAGTGAAGAGATTTTACACCTAAGGAATCATAACCAAACCCGTCTTATGCAAATAAAGAAGCTTAAAAGTGACAAGAAGTCGATAAATGACAAGTTAGAACAACTTACTCAAGAAGAAGTATTGAAGCCTCCAGTCGTAACATTCCCAAGTTGAAGGTAAAGGAACAAATACTGATCCAGTCAATATCACAATTCAAGAAGTTGAGAAACCAATAGAAGTTAAAACATATTCGGGTGTCGCAGTTCAAACAATGGGAATTCCAAGTGATGTTGCAGTGGTCAACTCAACAACAACAATACATGAAGTAAATCAAGAAACTGCCATACCCAAGATAAGGGAAAATCGAACCAAAAGAATTCCTTATCGACATCTGATTCACAAGAGCAGAGAACTAAGTTGGTCTACATATTTGAACCATTCAGAACAAAAACAACAGATTTATGTTCCAAGAGACACTGAAGTTTGTTGAATCCAGTGCTATGATAACAATTCATTACAAATTTCCAGTGAACAAAGGATTCCACAGAAGATTAATCTAGGATGTTCAAGATCCATTCTTAGTCCGACAATTCTGTTTATCACTCAGAGGATCATATCGTCTTCTATCAACAAAGATGTAAGTTCTGAGAAGAGAAGATATTCGAAACGGGAAGAAAGATCAAGCCCTTTCATCAGTAAGATTTGAGGAAAAAGCTTTTTGAAGAGGAAGGCAATGTTACGAATATAATTTATATAAAATATTAAAATTAATGTAAACAATATTAATCATAATTAATGATTAATTAACTAGTAATTAGTTAATGAAGGCACATGTCTCTAAAAACATGGCCATTCGTGAAAGGGTACCGGCCTAGGTATATATACATGACCCTTGGTTGTAGTCACATCATCTCATCAGTTCTTTTATATAATATTTAATATACAATAACTTGTCCTACAATGGATGTTCTTGTCTTCGAAGTGTTTTGAAGATTACTCTGTTGTGTATATTAACTATGTTCGTTACATTATCCAAAAGAGGCTCTATGCCAGCTTTTTCATGCATGTGGGAGTGATGTGACACTTCTTAGGAAAGTTTCAACATCAAAAGGGATGCACTAGCCCTCCCAAGTCATCTTAGTGATAATGTTAAGTTATGGTATGTTCTATGCTTATAACAGTTTACTTCTTTTTCTTATTATATTCCACCGATTAACAATCACATGTACATAAAGTAAAGTGTAGATAGAACATTAAACGATCGACAGAAAACAAGCCAAGACAAGAGACACAAGATGTGGCGGCTAGGCAGGGACAAACCCCACAATGTGTGGGGAAACCCTTTGATCAAATCTTCTTTTATCTTCAATAATTCAGCAGAGAGAAATAGTACAATAAATCTGATTCATATCAGCAGTAGCAAACCCTAAATAGCATCAGCATTACCGACTTTATTATCAAACTAGGGCAGACGATATCTCACAAGCTGACCGTCGGATTGACTTCATTTCACCACCAAAAGTTTCGGCTTCTAGAGGAGGTTCAAATGAACCTATAGCGCAGTTCCAAAGAGGAGATCTTCTAGGCCACGCAAGTCAATCTTTACTTCTGCAGTTGCAGCTTCAGTTTCAGCAGTTTCCGGCTTCAAACTAGGGTAGTCGATATCTTGCAAACTATTCATCGGATTGACTTCATTCCATCACCAGAAGTTGCAGCTTTCAGAGGAGGTTCAGATGAACCTACAACGCAGTTCCAAAGAGGAGATCTTCTAGGCCACGCAAGTCAATCTTTACTTCTGCAGTTGTAGCTTCAGTTTTAGCAGTTTCCGGCTTCAAACTAGGGCAGTCGATATCTTGGAAACTGTTCATCGGATTGACTTCATTGCACCACCAGAAGTTGCGGCTTTCAGAGGAGGTTCAGATGAACCTACAACGCAGTTCCAAAGAGGAGATCTTCTAGGCCTCACAAGTCAATCTTTACTTCTGCAGTTGCAGCTTCAGTTTCAGCGGTTTCCGGCCTCAAACTAGGGTAGTCGATATCTTGGAAACCGTTCATCGAATTGACTTCATTCCAACACCAGAAGTTGTGGCTTTTAGAGGAGGTTCAGATGAACCTACAACGCAGTTCTAAAGAGGAGATCTTCTAGGCCACACAAGTCAATCTTTACTTCTGCAGTTGCAGCTTCAAATTCAGCAGCTTCTGGCTTCACATGTGTGAGAGAGAGAGACCCATTTTAGTGCAGTAGAGAAGAGACTCATAACTGCGCAGTAGAGAGAGAGAGATGTGATGAGATGAGTGAGCCAAAATGAGGAAAAGTCCTCTTATATTTATACACAACGTTGGTGGGTGAATAGATGCGACTGTTGGGCTTCTGAGCCTACATGAGTTGTAGGTCGGCTTCATAATAATTCCATAATCAAAATAAATTCATATCTCCATGAATACTTATCGGAATCGGATGATCTTTATATCAGTCCTACACCTCTCGACGAGAGGAATTTAATAAAAATATTATCAACCATGAATAAGATGACCCACATGAAGTTTTTCCCTGGTTGCAATTTTAACACTCCCTCTCAACCATGGAGAACTTCATCTGCAATCTGTCTATCGATCGTTACTATTCATCCATCAAATGCACTGCCCTGTATAGCCTGACCCTTGCCCTGCTCTGCTCAATTCTGCCTTATCTGCTTTGACTTGTTCTGCCCTGTACTGATCTGTATTGTTTTGCTCTATTTTGCTCTGCTCTTGCATTGTTCCGTTCTGCTCTACTTTTGTCCGAATTATGAAGAACAAGAAATGATCGAGGATGTATCATACTGACTCAAAGTCAGTCTCAGAGTATGTACCACTGGTCTCAGACCAGTCTCAACCAACCCGAAGTCAGGGTCATAGTGAGTACAACTCCACTGGTCCTAAACCAGTATCATCCTCCACTGACTCAAAGTCAGTCTCAGAGTGCATACGTCTGGTCCCAGACCAGTCTCAGCCGACCCGAAGTCAGCTTCATAGTAAGTACCACTCCTACCACTGGTCCCAGACTAGTATCGCAGTCTCAGAGAGTGTACCACTGGTCCTAGACCAGTCTCAACCGACCCGAAGTTAGCGTCATAGTATGTACCACTCTCACTGGTCCCAGACCAGTACTGCATTGACACGAAGTCAGCCTTGGAGTATGTACCACTGGTCCTAGCCCAGTCTCAACCGACCCGAAGTCAGCGTCATAGTATGGTACAACTCCTACCACTGGTCCCAGACCAGTGCATTGATCCCAGATCAATGGAGGTCATCCTAGCATAGGGAGTACGGTAGATACAACGATGCGTCCATCGGTACTACTATGGTCCCTAACTTCATTTCCCTGCTCATTGATCAGATGAGAGGTACTCCTCTTATTCCCAAGAGAGTGAATCATCTTGTTCCAGTGCGCACCAACCAGGGGAGGGTGAGTGACCCTGTGGTCGTATGTTTTTCCAGTAAGAACCGCAAGCCATCAGAGCTACCAGAGCTCAATGTATACAACATGCAAGACCTTTATACAAGGGTTTCTTGACGACTCCAAGTCGTTTGGGAAAATCATAGATTAGATCTTTCCTCAGGGCTTTGACAAGGTGTATCGACCTGTACATCACCTTAATGTGATGGAGCCTCCTTGCTCATCGACCTACCATATCCTAGATGATGTCTATCTACTCGAGCAATCGACAAATACGAGATTCCTTAGTAATCGAATCCCACCTCTGGTTGTTACAGAGAATCATAGTGGTATCCAATGTAAATCCAAACAGCTCAGTGAAGAGCTTTCACAACTAGATTGCTTCACACGAGGTCATGCTAGCAGCAATATATTTTGCTTTGGTGGTGCTCAAATCCATCAACTTCTGCTTCCTGCTCATCCAAGATATCGAAGCAGATCCCAAGGTGAAACAACACCCGGAAGTGCTCTTACGGTCCACCACACTACCTGCCCAATCAGCATCAGTATATCCAGGTAGTCTCACATCTTCGGCAGTGTATCTTAACCCATTGTGCAACGAAGATATCTCAGAAGATTCTTGGCATCAATCCAGTGAGGCTCAACCAAATATGAGCTCATAATGCTAACTTCAAAACATATGTTTGTATGGAGGTTCACCAAGAACATCAATGCGAATGAGTTTATGAAACTCATAGGAATTTCCCAAATCTGGTCTGACATCACTACCATATGACTTTTAAAAGTTAAGATCCTCGAGTAGTCACAGGCTTATAGTCCATCATACCGAATCTTTCCAATATCTTCACCACATATTCTCCCTGAGATAGGAAAATTTCCCCCGGCTTCTACCACATTTCAAGTCCTTGGTCCTTCATTTCAAATTCAGAAGCCAACTCCCTCTTACATTTGTAAATGAGAGGGTTTTGCACCTGTTAGAAAGAGGTCATCCACATACAAAACTAGTATGAGAGGCTTGTCATCTTCAACCTTAAAGTAAAGGTTAGGATCGGCTTCACTCCTAGTGAGTCCCAGCTTCATCAAGTAGCTATTGGTCCTCTCATACCATGCTCAGGGTGCTTGCTTCAGCCCATAGAGGGCCTTCTCCAACCTGCATACATGAGATTTTCAATCATAAATCTCAAATCCTTCGGGTTGCTCCACGTAGACCTCTTCTTTCGTCGAGCCATGTAAGAACAAAGTCTTGACATCCATCTGATGTAGGTTCCATCCTTGTGAAGCGACAAGAGCTATGATCGAGTAGATGGTCGTATATCTAGCAACAAGTGCAAAAATCACATCATAGTCTATACCTTCCTTCTGGGAGAAACCACGAGCAACAAAATGATCCTTATACTTTTCCATACTTCCATCTGTTGCATGCTTTATCTTGTAAAGCCATTTGGAAGTAACAACTGTATTGTCTGAGGTCTGGGAACTACTTCCCAGACATCATTCTCCATAATAGAGTCATACTCTATGGTCATAGCATCCTTCCATACTTAATGCTTGACGACACCTGAGAATGGTGAAGGCTCATTTTGTATGATCGTGCTCATGATAGTCAGGTATCCCTGATACCTATTAAGCTTCTTAATTTGACGGAAGGTTCCTTAGGGTGTAGCATGTCCTTCAGCATCATCAAGTATCCCCCTAAGCCATGAAGGCCTCTTCCTAGAAGAGGAAGGCTCATGTGGATGAGAATCTATCAGATCCATGAGTTCTTCTACATCAGGCATTGATTCATCATCCTTTTCTTTCGGTTCCCTGGTGTCGGATTCTTGAGAGCTCCTCAAAGTCGGAAGACTGTTCACCTTGTGGTGAACTTTTCTCCAGGAGTCTTGGAACCCAATGCTTGATGAGGGCATCGATTTTGTACATATACGGCAGTGATTATACTTTCAACCCATAGAAACTTCGGAAGTCTTTAATCATGTAGCATGGCCCGGTCAGCTTCCACAATCGTGCGGTTCTTCCTTTCCACCACACCATTCTCGTGGTGTAGTAGTCTCCCTCTTAATGCCAACCTCAGGTATGCCTGAGTGAACCAACTGTAATATATCGGAGGTCTTGCTGGCTTGAGGGGAATGGTCCCCTTTTGAGCTTTCCTTCGGCACATTCCAGACATACACCTTCTTTCTCTACTTGGAATTCAAGAATCCCTGTTATCATCTGTCTTACATCGGGTAGAGCTTTGTAATGAAGGTGGGCAAACCTCTGATGCCAAAGTTCGGACTAAAGAGATGTGTCATAAGACATGACACCTAGTAGACTTCCATCGACCTGATATAATGAATCAACACTAAACACAAGAGTAAAGGCATCTTTAACATTATTTTTCCATATACATACCTTGCCATTGCTGAAGGTTACCTTGTAGCCTTTGTCTTTCGTTCCCGAGATGGACACTAGGTTCTTTTTGAGGTCAGGTGCATTTAATACATCCTGGACTTTCTAGCCTTCTTGAATGGTTGTCCTCTTCCTCAATCCCTAGCTCTCCTCTTACCTTTGCTGTTGAATTTGTCATTCCTTTGATTTGCCATCAGAGGGATTTTGATCATCGTCCCGGTGTGAGTCCTTTCTATTGTTT
>APFE031411062.1:110536-200925 GCA_000404065.3 Pinus taeda | reverse complement strand
CCACAAGAGAGCGAATCATCTTGTCCCACAAGAGAGCGAATCATCTTGTTCCAGTGCACACCACCAGGGGAGGGTGAGTCACCCTGTGGTCGTATGTTGTTCCAGTAAGAACCACAAGCCCTCAGAGCTTTGAGAGCTCAATGTATGCAACATGCAGGACCCTTGTACAAGGGTTTCTTGACGACTCCAAGTCGTTTGGGAAAACCACAGATTAGATCTCCTCGGGGCTTTGACAAGGTGTATCGACCTATACATCATCTTAATGCGATGGAGCCTCCTTGCTCATCGACTTACCATATCCCAAATGATGTCTATCTGCTGGAGCAATCGACGAATACGGGATTCCTCAATAATCGAATACCATCTCTGGTTGTTACAGAGAATCACAGTGGTATGTGTTCAAACATCTCACTGAAGAGCTTCCCGACCAGGCGGCTTCATACGAGATCATACTCGTAGATGTGTATCTGGTCTCGACGGTGCTTATGGCAACCGACTTCTGCTTCCTGCTCATCCATTATATCGAAGCAGAATCCAAAGAGAAACAACACTAAAAGTGCTCCAGTGATCCTCCACACTACCTACCTAATCAACATTCGAATAATCATGCAGTTTCATATTTCCAGTAGTGTATCTCAATCCATGAGAGATTGTGTCTTGAAGACATCTCAAAAGATTCTTGGCACCAATCTAGTGAGGCTCAACCAAATATGAGCCCACAATGCTAACTGCAAAACATATGTTCGGACGGAGGTTCACCAAGAACATCAACGCAAATGAGCTTTTGAAAATCAGAGGCATTTCCCAAATCTGGTCCGACATCACTACCACATAACTTCTGAAAGTTAAGATCCGCGAGGTAGTCACAGGCTTGCAGTCCATCATACCAAATCTTTTCAGAATCTTCACCACATATTTTCCTTGAGATAGGAAAATTTCCCTTGGCTTTTGCCACCCTTCAAGTCCTTGGTTCTTCATTTCAAATTCAAAAGCCAACTCCCTCTTACACTTGTGAATGAGAGGGTATGCACCTGTTAGAAAGAGGTCATCCACATACAACACCAGTGTGAGAGGTTTGTCATCTTCAACCTTAAGGTAAGAGTTAGGATCGGCTTCACTCCTAGTGAATCCCAACTTTATCAAGTAGCTATCGATCCTCTCATACCATGCTTGGGGTGCTTGCTTCAGCCCATAGAGAGCCTTCTTCAACCTGCATACATGAGATTTTCAATCATAAATTCAAATCCTGGGTTGCTCCACGTAGACCTCTTCTTTGATCGAACCATGCAAGAACGCGGTCTTGACATCCATTTGATGTAGGTTCCATCCTTGTGAAGCCACAAGGGCTATGATCAAGTGGATGGTCGTATATCTGGCAATAGGTGCAAATATCACATCATAGTCTATACTTTCCTTCGTGGAGAAACCACGAGCAACAAAACGAGCCTTATACTTTTCCGTACTTCCATCTGCTGCATGCTTTATCTTGTAAAGCCATTTTGACGTGACAACTGTCTTTTCCTGGGGTCTAGGAACTACTTCCCAGACATCATTCTTCATAATAGACTCATATTCTTCAGTCATAACATCCTTCCATATTTTATGCTTGACGGCATCTGTGAATGATGAAGGCTCATTTTGTATAATCGTGCTCATGATGGTCAGGTATCCCTGATACTTGTTAGGTTTCTTACTTTTACGGAAGGTTCCTCAGGGTGCAGCATGTCCTTCAGCATCATCAAGTATCCCCCTAGGCCATGAAGGCCTCTTCCTAGAAGAGGAAGGCTCAGGCGGATAAATAGGATCCATGGGTTCCTCCACATCAGGCATTGTTACATCATCTACCCATAGAGACAGCTTCCACAATCGTACGGTTCTTCTTTTCCGCCACACCATTCTGCTCAGGAGTATGTGGTGTAGTAGTCTCCCTCTTAATGCCAGCCTCAGATATGCTTGAGTGAACCAAATGTAATATATCGGAGGTCTTGCTTTGGCTTGAGGGGAATGGTCCCCTTTTGAGCTTTCATTTGGCACATCCTGGACATACACCTTCTTTCTCTACTCGGAATTCAGGCATCCCAATCACCATTTGTCTTACACCGAGTAGAGCTTTATAATGAAGGGGGGCAAACCTCCAATGCCAAAGTTCGGACTGAAGAGATGTGTCATAAGACATGATACCTAGTGGACTTCCATCAGCCTGATATAATGAATCAACATGAAACCCAAGAGTAAATGCATCTTTAACATTATTTTTCCATATGCGTACCTTGTAGCCTTTGTCTTCCATTGCCGAGATGGACACCAGGTTCTTTTTGAGGTTAGGTGCTTTTAATACATCCTGGAATTTCTAGCCTTCTTGAATCGCTGTCCTCTTCCTTGATTCCCAACTCTCCTCTTACCTTTGCTATTGAATTTGTCATTTCTTTGATTGCCATCAGAGGGATTTTGATCATCGTCCTGGTGCAAGTCCTTTCTATTAGGGCACTCCCTTGCATAGTGACCTGTTTTATCGTAGATGTAACATAGTCCTTTTCTTCCACCCTTAGGTCCAGCCGTTCCTTTTGATTTAGTCCCAGAATTATTTCTTTTCTTAGCATGAGAAGAAAAGGCAGCAGGAGGACCTTTAAGCATGGGCATTTCTTGCTCTTCTACCCTTGTTTCTTCTTGAATGCATCTAGCCATTAATTCCTCGAAACCAGGAATTACATTATTGTTCAAAAGAGTAGTCTTGAACATGTACCATTCGGATAGTAATCCTCCAAGAGTCATGAGTGCCATTTCTCTGTCAGTAATATTCTCCCCAATAGATAGGAGATCATTCTTGATCTCGGTGATTCTTAAGAAGTATGCTTGCATACTCTCATCTTTACCCTTCTTGATTTCCCTCAGCTTATTTCTAAGAAACAAAACTTGATTTGCATCATTAACTTTAAATAAACTCACCAGTGTATTGTAGATTTCCTTGGAGGTGTCCAGTTCAGAGATGTAGGCCACCAAGTGCTTGTCGATAGAGTCGCGAATGATCTTCTTTGTTTCGACTTCTCCTTTTTTCCATTTGTTCTAGGCAGTAGCGGATGCATTTGATGGAGGCTCAACAATATTGCCTCTTACATGGTCCAACACTCCTTGATCTTCTAGGGTTAGATCGATAGACATCTTCCATCCGTGATAGTCAGCTTTCTCACGGAACTTCTCTTCGGCAGGAAAGAGTGTTGAGGACCCCATAGTTCTTTTAGGATAGTCTTGCCAATCTTCTCTTCGGTGATTTCTCTTGCTCTTGCTTGGGCTTTGTCTTCACCTCAGCTCTGATACCATGTTAAGTTATGGTATGTTCTATGCTTATAACAGTTTACTTCTTTTCTTATCATATTCCACAGATTTGCAATCACATGTACATAAAGTAAAGTGCAGACAGAACATTAAACGATCGATAGAAAACAAGCCAAGACAAGAGACACAAGATGTGGCAGCTAGCCAGGGACAAACCCCACAATGTGTGGGGAAACCCTTTGATCAAATATTATTTTATCTTCAATAATTCAGCAGAGAGAAATAGTACAATAAATCTGATTTATATCAGCAATAGCAAACCCTAGATCAGCAGCATCAACATTAGTGGCTTCATCATCAAAACTAGGGCAGTCAATATCTCACAAACCGACTCTCAGATCGGCTTGATTCCACCACCAAAAGTTGTAGCCTTCAAAGGAGGTTCAGATGAACCTCCAATGCAGATCAGAAGAGGAGGTTTGATGGTCCATGCTGGTCAAACTTTGTATCTGCAGTTGCAGCGTCAGTTTCAGCAGCTTCCTTCAAACTAGGGCAGTTGATATCTCACAAACCGACCGTCGGATCGGCTTGATTCCACCACCAAAAGTTGCAGCCTTCAAAGGAGGTTCAGATGAACCTACAATGTGGATTAGAAGAGGAGGTTTGATGGTCCACGCTGGTCAAAGTTTCTGCAGTTGCAGCAGTTTCAACAACTTCCTTCAAACTAGGGTAGTCGATATCTCACAAACCGTCCATCGGATCGACTTGATTCCACCACCAAAAGTTGCAGCCTTCAAAGGAGGTTTAGATGAACCTACAACGCAGATCAGAAAATGAGGTTTGATGGTCCACGTTGGTCAAAGTTTGGATTTGCAGTTGCAGCTTCAGTTTCAGCAGCTTCCGGCTTCATGTGTGAGAGAGAGACCCTTTTTTGCGCAGTAGAGAAGAAACTCTTTTCTGCGCAGTAGAGAGAGAGAGAGAGAGAGAGAGATGTGATGAGATGAGTGAGTCCAAATGAGGAAAAGTCCTCCTATATTTATACACAACGTTGGTGTTTGAATATATGCGACTGTTGGGCTTCTGAGCCTACATGAGTTGTAGGTCGGCTTGATAGTAATTCCATAATCAAAATAAATTCATATCTCCATGAATACTTATTAGAATCGGATGATATTTATATCAATCCTACACCTCTCGACGAGAGGAATCTAATAAAAATATTATCAGCCATGAATAAGATGACCCACATGAAGTTTTTCCCTGGTTGCCAATTTTAACAGATAACCATCCTCATATGGGCTTCAGAACAAGGTATCGTCTATCAAATAGGTTCAAGGCCAACCTGGAGGCTTCTTGGGTCCATTTGGGCACATCATCAAATAGTCCATTGCCCTAGCTTTCATTCCCAAAATTTTAGCGTCTGGAGGCTCATCAAGGGGTGTCGTAGTATGTGGGAAGCTGCTCAAGGTCCAACACTTTCTTTGGAGGGGCAATGTTGGGGCCACAAAGTAATGTTTTCTCTCAGAACTGGGCAAAGTACCTATTGGAAGGTACTAAAGAAGAATTAAACTATCCCTCAAGGGATCTTTGCTGCATATGTGATACCTCCTGAACAAAACCTTTAAAGATCAAGTGAGATCGTTTTTATTAGGGACATCAAACCATCATAGTGAACCATATCTAATGTTAGGTGCACACAAATACTTCACAAAAAACTTACCTTCAAATGTCTAACTAGATCAGGATGGATCTATAAACAAGTTACCTCACTTATGTTAGGGATGATTAGGTCAGGAACCTTATTAGGTGCCTCAAGCCCTCAAAGGGATTGACATGTCCCAAGTTAGTGCATCAATCCATAGGAGTGTGTGATTTGTGTTGAACCATGTAACTTTGGTCTTCATAATGACATATGTAATCATGATTTCATATATTTGATGTAATGAGAAAATTAAATTATTATTATTGATCTTGAGGCATGGGTTTCATGCTCAAGAGAATTTATTATTATAGATTAAGCTCCCATTGTGAGCTTCTAGGGCTTGTCATTGAGTTTACAAGTCTAGGGAGTCATTGTCATGTATAAAAGACCTGTTGTTGCTCAAACTAGCAGGGGTCCTAGGAGGGGATCCTAAAAGGGCAACTACTAGGTCAAGGGCAACAATGAAGCGAGAACCCACTATCACCTCAGCTAAGGCTTCTTGCTTCGGACTTTCAACGATGGGAGGAGACTCGGTATAAAGGGAATCACTAGATGGATGAGTTAATAAAAGGATAAGGAGTGATTCCTAAGTGTTGAAATATGTAACTAGGTTCAGTCTTCATAATGGCATATGTATTCGTGATTTTATGTATTGAATGAAAAAAGGAAAATAAATTTATTATTATTCTTGAGGCATGAGTTTCATGCTCAAGGGAAATTTTGTTTTAGGTCAAGCACCCATTGAGTGCTTCTAGGTTTGTCATAAAGTTTATTGAGTCATTGTCATGTATTGAATACCCATTTAGGCATGTTACATATTGTAAAGAAAATTTATTAGAGACAAAATAGAATCAAAAGACCCTCCAAGATCTCGTCATGGCACAAAGATCAAGTCGGCCTACATGAAGGGACAAGTCAGCCTAAAAAGAGCAATTCGTACCCCTCACAAGCATATATATATGAAGGAACTTGACCTCATTATGACTCAGTCAAGCAATCTTCTTAAGATAGAAGTTGGAAAAAGGACGATAAGGAAGGAGAAGAACTAGATCAAAGTTTTTGGACCTCTCTTTGTCTCTCACGTTAGGGTTTCTACATTTGATGGGCAAAAGAATTTGTTGGGTAGAAGAATTTTCTGGACAAGAATTTGCTAGGCAGGTGGAAGTTGCAGAAGAATTTGCTGGGTTGGTGGAAGTTGCAGAAGAATTTGCTGGGTTGGTGGAAGTTGTAGAAGAGTTTGGTGGGCATATCGATGTTGCAGAAGAATGTGTTGGGCATGGCGAAGTTCTAGAAGAATCTGTCGGGCAAGTGGAAATTGCATAAGTTGCTGGATTCAAGGTTTGACTTGGTCTTGGAGGGTCTTGGTACAGAGTCATAGGTCTTAGAATTCATCAATTGAGGTTCTATAAGAAGAGAAGGATTCTTGTGGGTTTTCCTCTTAGTTGGAGAGGTTTTGGCCTTGGCCGATCGCCTACATCTTGTGCCCTATTGTCTCTTTGATTTTATTGTTTGGTAGCTGTTTGATGATAAAAAAACTAATAATAATCAATTGTAAGAAGAAGGTAATCAAGTTAAGTAAAAATAAATCACAAGCAATTATCAAAGTAAGAGAAATCACCTAATCTAGCTGTCCTAGATTTCTCAACATGGTATTAGAGCTAAGGTGTCAAGACAAGGAAATGCAACTTAAAGAAGGACACTCAAGGGCCGAAGAACTAGAAAAGCATCTAAGATGCATCAAGAATAGTTCGATCAAGAAAGAGAAAAAAGCCTTATACCTAACGAATGAAGAATAAAGAAAAGCAAAGCATTTCTTGCGCTGTTTTGGGCTAATTTTCCTCCACACGTGCAAAGGTTAGGGCATCATCCTGCAACAGTAGAAGCTGAAAATTGCAGTCACTCAAAGGAGCCAAAGTTTGGGTTAAAGGACTATTTAGTAAGATGAATTGTCAAGAGAAGGTGTCAAGGTCAAGCGAAGTCAAAAGGAGGCAAGTCTGTCCATTTTCTAGCCACACGTGTGACCTAGGGTTTCTGCAAGAGAAGCCAAAAGTGCAATCTTGCAACAAGAAGCCTAAAATATGAAGAAGGGTTGAAATCTGAAGTTGTAAAAAGACTTGAAAGCCCTAGCTCATCCATAAAAGGACCACACATTGAAGCATTTAAAAGTCTCTACATTTTAGAGAAGCAGAAGAAGCGTAATCATCATCATCAAGGAATCAAGGTGATCTCCCTCTCGTTGAAGGATCACTTTTAAAGGAAAACATCTTCATCAAGAAGACATCTTCTATCATCATCAAAATAAAGAAGGCATCAAGTTGAAGATATCAACATCAAGTAGCATCTTCACATTGACAAGTAAGTATCTTTATATCTATATTTGAATCTATCAAAATTGTTGATCAGTGTTTGTCATTGATGTCAACCCAAGCAGCACTAGGGGCTACCCCGATCTTGCATGGGCATTTTGACTTGACAACTTACTCTATTCTGAGTCAAGGATCTTCTAGATGGATTCTACTCGTCGAGTTGTTTCTGTTGATATATAGCATGTCACGCAATTCTTCACAGTTTGAGAGATATTTGTGTTTAAAGTTAGTAACCCCAGTTAGTGGGCTAAAACCCTATGGGCTTGTGGCATGGCACTCATAATTGGTTGTGGTCATTGAATAGTCAATAATTAATAAGTTTTTTTTTTGCTCCTAAAATCCCTCCAACGTTCACTTGTTGAGGACCCCCTCAACTTAAGACATTCATATAAATTGGGACCCTCATCTCCTCTAGTAGGGATTTTGTGGCTTCAAATAGGTTATCGTGGCATTTTTGCTATAATTTTTTTGTTGTTTTTGTTTCTTTATCTTTTTCTTTAATTTGTTGTTTATTTTGTTTTGTTTGTTTTTTTTCTTCTGTGAAGCTTCAGAAGCTGAAATTAAAACCCATTTGAGCTGAAATCTTGATGAACCTCGTGACCGAATTTCAAATCTCGGCTCACTATATTTTTGGAGATATGATTTGAGGAAGTTAGGGTTTTTGCAGGCTCCCGAATTCCATGTCAAACAGATGACGTTGGGAAAATCTTCATAACTCTCTCTGAGCATTGGATTCAAATTTCGTAAATAGTGACAGAAAGAGGACAAACTGTAGTTTGTTGGGTATCGTTTTTAGGGCCGAAGGTCGCAACAGTGACACATGGCACTTCGTACAAGTTTGCTCTACTGAACCAATCTATAATCAGGTCATCGTGGGAGATTGGACATAATCCTTTGTTGAAGAATCAAATCTTGATCAGACCCTGTGGGGTAGGAAGGAGGATCCCAACCATCGTGATCCCAACCATCAGGAAGCTTTGCTTGCTTCTAGGTCATTGGAAAACTCTTGGGAGTGTTTCACTTCCTTCGAGGTCTTCCTGGTAAAGTATTCTATGTACATTGTACACTACATAATACAATGCTTTGTTAAAGCCAAATCCCTTGTGTACTGCGTTTCATGTGATATGTTTTATGGTTTTATGATGATGCTCTGAATTATCTTTAAGAATTAACTAATTGTGAAAAATAATAGGAAACACTGATTCACCCCCCTCTCAGTATTTCAAACACATGATATGCTTTTTTCTTTTCTTTGCTGCATCAACTTCTTAGGGAAAAGTTTCAAGCCCTACCTAGGTTTGTGGATGTATGGGTGCTGAATCCTAGAGGACCAATCGTGAGTTGAACCCAAAGAATGGATGTGAGGTAAGGATGTGTAATATATGATGGAAAGTGGTAAGTATGGAATAGGGATAGATGGAACTACCTATGTCATTAAGGGCTTCCCAAGTAGTGCCCCTCCTATATCCATTGAGCCATTAAGGGAGGTCCCACTGGACTAGGATCGTAGATTAACCTTCCATTTAAGGTGAGGGAACAAGATCACAGTCAAAACCCATCCTTCTTCCAATTCACCTTGTAATCCATATCAAATGCACAAATACAAACAAGCATAAGCACTCGATTGCAAAATGAATAGAGTACCTTTTGATTGGAAGCCCACCTTCGTCCATGTGCTCATATTGGATGGGTGAAAGCATATGGCTGATGCAGGTGGTGAAGATATAGTAGCACATCATCATTTAGTGGTGGTTGTTAGGGGCTACATCGATGACTGGTTGGATGTGAGGTACGGGAGAAAAGTTTTCTCCGATAAGGTTACCTATTTTGGTGGATAACTATGCCCTTTTAGGGCTTGAAATGCTCCAAAGGTGCAAATGAAGGGCTAGATGAGTCTCCCATCATCATGATCAACCTTATTTTGTGAAAGGATCCTCAAATCAAGTTGCGAAGCATCTCCATGTGTCTAAAAGCCAACTCTAGGCGCCTTGTGTCATCTCTATGGGTGTCATCTAGACAACATGGTGTACTCTTCGTCCAACGTTGGGGCTCCATCAAGTATAGAAAGCCCTCCTCAATCATCCTGGGGGATAACGATCCTCATATGGGTTTTGGATCAAGGCATGCCCATCAAGTAGTGCCAAGGTCAACCTAGGGGCATGTTGGGTCCACTGTTACATCCTTAATAATCCTCAACGCTAAGCAAGATGAACTCAATTTTTTGGCATTTGAGGGTGCTTTGGGCCCTAGGGTCTTCATCAACTGCCAAAATCATTTAAGTGCCCAACACTCTGTTGTATAAGGGCAACACTGCATTTGCAAAGCCATCATGCTCTTTGGGGGTTTAGTATGGTTTGAGTAGGAGTGAAATAAACTGTCGTCAAGGCCTCAGCTGCTCTATGCAAACCACTTGAAAAAGCCATTCCAAACTCAAGTGAAAGCAACCATTCGTTAGAGATAATAACCATAGATGCATCTTACCTAAACCATACTTAAACATAGTAAAACTTCAAATTGGGATCACCTTCAAATATCTAACTAGAGCAAGTCCCGTAAAAGTGTTCCTTACCTTTGTAGAAGTGGCTAGGTAATCAACCATATTAGGTGCTTCCAACCCTTAAGGGAAGGTGGCCTTTCCAAGGTCAACACCTCAATCCATAGGTGTTAGTGGGAATAGGTGGTAACAGAGGGGAATGAATTCATAGCCAAGTAACATGGTCAGGGGACCAACTAATGAAGGTCCACATCTTGAGTGTATAGATGTAATGGAGAATCATGGAGGCATGAGTTGCTCCTTTGCTTGGCATGTGTTTTCCACCCTTTTATTGCACCTTTTACTTCTTTTTTGATAATGTTTTTTATATGGTGCATAGCTCAAGGATCAAAGCTTGCTCTTTATGATATAGCATTTGTTTAACCCCTTAAAATGAGTCAGTTCCTCGGTCATCAGGTTTGGGACATGCAAGGGTTGCTTGTTGAGATGGAGCATCAAGTACTCAAGAATTAGGTGATGGCTAATGACTTCAAAAATTCAACCATAAAGAATAATAGAACAATAGAGATCACAATACAGAAAAGAAGACAAGATTTACCTTGGGAAAACCCACCAAGGGGAAAAACCTAGAAACCATTTTCAATAGAGAAATTCTTCTTGTTCAATGAGAGACACAGCGAGAGCAACTCATTTTGCCTGTCTGACCCAGAATTTCAGCCCTCTTCCAATTGCTAGTTGCCCCATAAATTTTGGCCCTGCAGCAACTGCCCAGTTACCTAGAAAATTTTGCCCCCCTACAACAAAATGCCTAGAAAAATGCAAACCACAGAGAGACTCCAATCCACACGTGCAAGTTGCAAGAGAGAGAGAAGAGAGAGATTTCGTCCATTTTCATCCTATTTCGTCCTTCTTGTCCTTCGCTAGCTTCCTATAAATTGTGTTTTTGTGTGAGAGATCGAATGCCCAAATGGAGGAGATCGATCTGCCTTTATATAATACTTTGTCTTAGTCGAATGGGTGTCTCCTACTAGGGACGACTCCCTTGGAGGGAAGCGAACTTGTCACTTTTTGGAGCCAAAAATTACATTTCAAAAATTCAAATTTCCTTCTTTAAACAATTGCAATGGGACTTTGACTCAAAATGATTTTTCTTTTGACTCTAGCATTTAAAATATGCTTTTCAATAATAAATACATCAAGTGACCAAATATACATTATGAAGACCGATCATAGTTACAAAATCAACAGTTCTCAATGGTAATAGGTATTCACGAGGTCAAGGCCCGAGAGAATATTTAGTTAATCCAAGGCTTCATGAAACCCTCAAGGAAGTCCTCAAGTTGAGGGAGAAGAAGCTAGGGTTTCCCTCTTAGAGCAACACCTAGGGCAAGAAATTTAATGGATGAAATTTGAGCGGATGCCCACCAAATTGATAGGTTATGTAGCCTAGACCTATCTATTGATGTTTGGGCTCTCAAATCACCAAAAAGCCTCCTCCCTAAAATTTCGCTCCAGACCCTAGATTTTCACTCTAGCCTTAAAACGAGCAAATTTGAGAAGAGGAAATTATGGATAAAATTTAAGGTTGATCACCCAAGACTTGGACTAGTGTCTTGTCCTTTGGGCATATAGAGTCAAGGATGCTTTAGATAAGCCTAATTTGTTTCCAAGGAGGCCAAAATTTGATGCCCTAGGTACCAAAATTCCAACATTTATCCACTCAATGATAATGATGGAGAGTTAGAGGAATTCCTCCACTAGAAACATTCATTACATGTTATACTAGTGAGTAACATATGTAATTTTCAACTAGATAACTTTAGACAAATTCAAAATGATAATCTTCAACAATAGGCACACACTTGATAACATGTAGTATATTCATCCATTCACCAAAGAAATAGCTCCAAAGACAATCCAAAATAGCTTCCAAACATCGAAAGGCATTCCAAGAATCTGCAAAAGTCACAGAGAAACAAGTGCAAGTTCCTTCAAGAGGTCCGAATTTTCCAAGTGTGATGATGAGAGATCAAATGAGATCTCCCTAATTTATGTGTTTCATGATCTCTAATTTTAGCCTGTGAGCCCCTCAAATAATAAAATAACGGACAAAGACTAAGTGAGGTCGCAAGCCAACCTCATAGCCAATATAAAACTATAATAAATCACCCACAAGTGGGTTGAAATGCCGATGTCATGCATGTGTAGGCCTCTTGTGGGCATGTGTTGAGCTCGTCCAGTGCCAAAGTGAATGTAAGGGCCTCCAAAAATCATCTAGGGGTTGGCCCCTAAATCTCCATGCAAATCATCGTGTGAACCCTAGTTTTGTGTTTGGGGCAAAAAATGGGTTTCATGGATCTCCTGGTGATAGAATAGCCTGATTCTGCTCCAACATTGATGGCTTTGAGGATGGCGGTAGCCCTCCCATGTCTTGAAGGGGTGAGACAAATCTCGTCTGGGCCTCGGATCAACCGCCAAACCATGTGTACACTGTGATGCTCGTTGGGGCACACTGGTCCAAGTGCATTATCTCATGAATAATGTGGGGCAAATTGCAGACTAATGAGGGTGTTGTAGGTGCCCATGGAATGGAATTATGCTCTACAAGTGGTAGGAGTCCCATGGCTCTCAACGCTTTACTTGTAGCCTTGTAGGGTGTCATAATGCTTCTCTAGTGGACTTGAGCCCCAGTGAAGTTACCCAACCCATGATGAAAACCACCTTCCAATTACACAGAATGTCCAGTGTTGCATCCTCACCATTAGGTACAATTATTATTAGTGCATCTATAAGTGAACCAAGCTTGTTAGTCAAGGGCAAATTGATACTTCATACAGGTCTTTCCTTCTAAAGTCTAGGCTTTGAACACGTAATTCTTTTACCTTCCTAGGTAGGAGTGGCTAATAGACGATCCTACTAGGTGTTCCGAGGCCCTAAGGGGAATGACATGTCCCTGGTACATCCTTCAATCAATAAATGGAATGTGAATAATGATGGAAAGGAAGGGGGATAAAAGGGGTCTTAGGGCCAAATGCCATGGTCAAAGGGGTAACTATGATGAGGAGATCCACATTCTGGGCATACAGATGTGAGAAGGGAGCAATCATGAATGCATGAGTTATCCCAGCCTCTGTCTTTCCACCCCTCTTATTGCCTTTTTTCCTTTTCTTGATTTTTCTGTGTATTATTGCTCGAAGCTCTAGGAAATGAGAGCATGCTATGTATGATGTGTAACAATGATTACCCCCTTGATGGGGGCAATTCATCACCCACTAGGGGTTGGGACATGCAAGGGTTCCTTTTCAATGATGTGATAGGGCGACATTGGCCCCAAGAACCAGGTGATGGCCATAATGATAATGCTTGGCTTTTTCCCATGTGTTAATATTAATGCCCCGACCATCCTTTGCATTTTCATGATTTTCTTTATTTTGTTTCTTGCTTGTGGCCATGATATGTTTTTTATTTTTCTTTTAGCTGCATCAACCTCCTAGGGCAAAGTTTCCAGGCTTGACCCAGATCTGTGGACAAGGGTATGCTATGACCCAGTGGACCCAAAGATGGGAGATAGAGTATAGGGCTCATAATGTATGGAGGGAAGTGATAAATACAAAATGGGAAAACCAAACCATGTTATCTCAATTGGGGTTTCCCAAGTATTGCCCTTCCTAAAGCTACGAGCCATTGGGGGAGGTCCCACTGGACTATGATTGAAGATTAACCCCCCATTTAAGGTGAGAGAATAAAACCACGATCAAAGCCCTTCGTTTTTCCATGAATAATCCATGCCAAATGCCCAAACGAAAAACCAGCATAAGCACTCCATTGCACAATGAATAACATACCTTCTGGATTGAAGTGCCCACTTTCTAACATATGTTCTAAACAAATGGGCGAGGAAGCATATGGCTAATGCAGGTGACGATGATAAAGTGACACATCACATTGGCTGCAAGGTGGATATCAGGGGTTGCTCGTTGTTGGTTGGAAAATTAGGAGAAAACTTCTCCTAGGGGTACCCACTTTTGGTGGGTAACATGCCCTTTTACTTAGAACACTCTAGCGACTTGGGTAGAAACACAAGGAAATCGACCCTCTGAAATAACCAAACCCAACCTCCATAAATGGCTGTAAATCGAGCCTCTTAAAACTCATATTTGACCAGCAATACAGTGATAACTCTACCCTTTTCCAATAGAAATCAACCCCAGAAAATACTAAACTCGACTCTTGTTGAAATGGCACTTAGCCTCCACGAAAATGATTATAACTCAACCCTCAGAAAGACTCAAACTCGCCAGCAAACACAAAAGGTAACTCGGCCTTAATGCTTCAGCGAAGCAATGGTAAATCGGTCCTCCCATATAGCTAAAAAATTCAACCTCTTGAATGGTGTGAACTCAGTTTGTATGAAGAGTATGGAATACACAAAGTTAGAATATAAAATCTACTGATAACACCTCAAAACTAGTACTTTTATGTGAATGTCTTCTTCATCGTGCACAATGAAGCACAATGTCAGAATCTGAATGATCCCTTTCCAATGCTAGCTAGGGTGTATAGTTTCAACACCCAAACCAACAACTAGAATGAAGGTTTCGAAAAACCTTGGTCTCGTTTTTAAGAGCTCTTTAAAATTCTATTTTTCAAGTGAGCAAATGCAAGAATGAAGAGAGACTCCTCATTTTACCTTTTTTATAACTCATTTGAATCTTTTGCCACCTTTTTACTTTTTATTTAAATAAAGTCACTTTAGTGGGTTTTCTCACGTTATAATTTAAATGTGACTTTTTGTTAGCGTAGGATCCATATCCCCTTTTCCCCCTTTAGCTTTTATAAGGTTTTCTTCTAGGTGAATATTGTTCCGTTGATTAATTTTCTCGTCCTAGCCTATGGGAACTTAGTTAAGCTAGTAGAGTCGTCCCCTTATGTCTTCTAAGCAGATGGGGACATTACATGCTTGGCTTTTGGCCACGTGCTAATTTATAAGTCCCGACCATTTTTTGCATTTTAATTTTTCTTTTGGCCATCATATGCTCTTTCGTTTTCTTTTAGTTGCATCAACCTCCCAAGGTGCATTTCCAGGCCCTACCTAGGGTATGAGGATTTGTTGATGTCAAATTCCAATGAACCAATGGTCAATTAATCCGAAGAAGGGCTCGTAAAGTACGGATGGAAGTGATAAGTATGTAAAAGAGATAGATGGAACACGCTATCTCAATCATGGATTCCCAAGTAGTGCCCCCTCCTAAAGCCAAGGGTCGTTAGGGGTGGTCCCACTAGACTAGGATAGAAAATTAACCCTCCATTTAAGGTAATGAAACAAAACTACGGCCATGACTATTCTTTATTCCAAGTCGCCCCATAATCCATGCCAAAATGCCCAAATACAAACAAGCATAAGCACCCAATTGCATAATGAATAAAGTATCTTTTGATAAAAAACCCACCTTTCAACATGTGCTCTTGACAAATGGGCGAGGAACCATATAACTGATGCAAATGGCGGAGATATGAATGGCATGTCACATTGGCTACAAGGTGGCTCTCGGGGGCTGCTGGCTGCCGGCTAGAAGAGATAAATAGGAGGAATGTTTCTCCTAGGGGTCACCCACTTTTTGTGGATAACAATATCATTTACGATGGTCAATGATTTAATACAATTAGATGTATCATTTATGTTTTTATACTTTAAAATATATTATTTTATGTTTTTCCATTGTCCTGTATCCCCATGTCTTGGAAACTTGGTGGAATGCTGATTTTATCACTTCTTCAAATTCCTATGTAAAGTTTGCATTTATGTTGTCGAATGCCTTTAGCTAAGTATGCTTACAATTTTTCCATACAACCAACTAATTTATCATGCCAAGATGCAGACTTGAGTTTATAGAGGAAGTCCTTTCTCTTATTGCCTAGTGAAATAGGAGGAAATTCCTTTGAGAAGTACATTTGGTTATGCTCTGTGGTTGCTCTCTTACTGGATAATTAGACATGAAATATTGAAAGTATCTTATAGCAGCAAATAATTTTTTATTTGACAGAAAACTGACAATGACATTGCTTTTTACACGTTGAGTGCAGTCCGTGAACAGGAGAAACCATGCATCGGTTCCTATTCCAGCCCATATTCTAGGCCGTGTAAGAGAACTGGCTGCATCACAGTCACGAGCTATATGTACACCAAGCTCAAATAGTTCCCTTAGCCGCAGTGGAAGGACTGTACAGAAGAGGCATATGATGTAATAATCATAGAATCTACCAGGGGAATATGCCTAGCAACAGGGATTTTTCCTGGTTGGTGCATTCATCTGTACAAGTGTCTGGCATATTGAGTAATGTTAGTGGCTTAACAACTGTCTTTTATGAACGTTTGTTTCAGAAATTCTATGCAGCAAATTGACTAGCTGGATCCAGGCCAAACTTAGTTACAACGTTCTCAAAGAGTATGCAGGTTTTGGGATTGGTCTGCAAGTTCAGCTTATGGATCATGTCAAAAAATAGCCATTTGTAAATATTAACAAAAATATTGTAAATCAATTCTTGCAGTTCTCTTGGTTTTTAATTGTGCTAGTTAGCATTTAAAGCATTGTGCAAGTTATATTTTGTCAAGAGGTATCATGTTCAAGAATAACTTCTAATGCCTGGGCAGTGGGATCCTGTTGAATGGTGTATTTTAGTGTATAGCAATATATGCATATATTGAATGTCATTGGGTTACATTTATTGTAATTCATTATTTTGTGTTATAGACCATTTAGCTATTGGCAGCCCAATTGCTGAGCCAAGCAGTCATCTTATAAATCATCAAACTGACTCATCTCTGGACTTTGTGGATTTCATTGAAAGCATGAAGCAATTCTTTATGGTTTTGTGGATTGAATTGTCCAGGGCTTCATTGATTACAAAATCAGAAAGCACAGATGGGCAATTTTGGTGCTGTTGCCAGAAAATACCATAGAGAACTTGGCATCAACTGCAGCAAGTACCAATCACCCTTGCCTTTTAACATGTTTGATGACACTTTAGTTTCAGTGGCATTTATTAACGGATTACAAGAAAGTTAACCTTGAATCACATAAATAATAGTTACGTTAAAAGTACATTAGTGATGTAATTCAAAGCAAATTTCGTTCCATTTGCTAAATCTCTAGCAGTATTATAAGAACATTCTAATTGACGTCAGAATCTATTACTTCCAACCCCTTGATTTCTAAACTACTTCGTCTATGTTATATGTTTAAATGATATCATTGTCTCTAAGGGTCTCTGACATGGAAGGAATTGATAAAGAGAAAAATATCAACAATTGAAGGGAATTTTCATATCTCAATGGCATGTTAGCTGAAAATGGTCTTTTATTGAGGGACTATAAATGCTCATATTTTTTTAATACGCATAATAGGAATGGAACCCGTCCCATAAGAACCATAAAAATGGTAACTTTTCTAGGTCATTAGAGGCATTAACATATTGGAGTAATCCATCGGACACTTGCATTCAAAGAATAAATGATAGAAAGATTTGACGAGCCTAATTATGTGAACATAGCAAATTCAAGATTAAGAGGAAATATATTATTTTACAAGCCTGTGGATTTTCATGTTGTTTTATTTTCTTCAAACCTTCCTATCCAGATAGTCAATGATGTATAATAAAAAATTCTACCTAGATTTATATAGCAGTACTTGATATTAGTTGGATTAGCAGGCCAAGTAATATAAAGATAGTCGATGATTGATATTAAAAATTCTACATATTTATATAGCAGCAACTTGAGATTAGTTGGATCAGCAGGCCAGGTAATGGTAAAAATACCGTTTACCTCTAAAACGAAAATGGACAGAGCTATCTTGACTTGTCTCTATCATTGTAAGATGTGATTTGTCTGCATACTTATGTTGCGTGCTGCAAAATTGGCATGCTGAATACAGCTACTGCAATTACTCGTAATTACAATGTGATTTGTCTGCATACTTATGCTGCATGCTGAATACAGCCACTGGAATTACTCTTAATAATTAGGACAGAATGTTTTATTTTCTTAAAACCCACCTATCCATAAAATCAAGGATGGATTGTAAACATTCTAAATACAGTTTTATAAAAACTCCCTGAATCTAGTCTCACTATTGTTGAAAACTGGTAGCTATGGTCACTATTTTCATTTGCAAATCAACGGAAAAATTAGAGTTTTTACATGTTCATCAATTTGGCCTTGAAAGCACAAGTAGGTCCCACATGATGAAATCCTTCCTAATACACATAAATAAGACCTCGTTGACTCTCATTTGGTGTTGGAAACATAGAGGGGGTGAATCAATATTTTTTAGCAATTAACACTTTATAATTTTTTTTAGAGCATTATTTAATCTTCAGTGATTATTATTGTTCTTTTTCAGATGATCATAAACAATAATCAACAATAGACAACACCATACATCAATGCAAAAAGATAAAACAGAGGTCATTTTTTTTTTGTGGAAAATCCCATTTATGGCAAAAACCACCAAATGCTTCTTTAGTAATTGTCTTCTTCCCGTTAAAAGAAAATTGATTAAATCAAGATTTCAGTGACAACTGAGGGAGGCGTCAACCTCTTAATTCACATGCTACAACTTGTAGGATGCTACTAGACCCTAATATCTATCCTGTTGCAACCAGAAGGACCCCACAATGCCCTGTAGATCAGGCCACAACTTGATGAGTGTCCCAACACTCTGTTTACTAGTTGTTGTCGACAAAGATGCTTTGTTGACTTGTTAATTTATTAGCCACAACTAAATGGACAACACAATGCCTTATGCAAGCCACAACTTGCCCTAGTACCAACCTGCCACCCTGAAGTGTTTTGAGGCCACAACTTGATGAGTGTCCCCAATCACCTTCCATGCACCACCTTGCCACCTTGACGAGCCAAAAGACTATGTTTCACAATTTTCATACTGGACCCCACATACTCTGTAGAATATCAGTAAGAAATATTTAGAATAAATGTTGAATCGTGGTAGTTGTTGATCATTGTTTCTACAAACTAATCACTGCATAATGCTACACATCAACCTATCATTGTTCAATTGCTCATCATTGTCACTGCACACTGTATATCATTGTCACTACAAATCATTGCACAACCGCTGGCTATCACTGCATGTCACTTCTCATGAATGAATAGCTATGAATGCATGACCACTGTTATTACACATTTGTTGGTTGTCATCGCATGTCAATGCACTGAGTTGCTCATGAATGAATAAGCATCAAGACTTAATTTATCATGATGCCACACTGTATCAAGTTGCACACGACGCTGCAACCAATTGGCAATGCTATTAAATAATGACACAATCCAAGGTGCCTCAAGTCATCTTGATTACCTGCGATGCTCTCAAGTTTTGCCCTCGGAGAGCTACCAGTATACGTGTAAAAACTGTTGCTTAGATAGTTAATGCCCTAGAGCCATCATCACCCACTGCAGTCACGATATCACTGTCCAATGAGGCGGTCATAAACCAACTGCAATATTGTTATACCAATGCATGAAATCAACTAGGCATGCTACAACATGTTTGTCAAGACAAGAATCTTGGTCATCACAAGTACATTCCCAAAAGACATAAGTCATTGTTTCACTGTTGTCAAGGTCAAGATATCATGGCTAAGTGTCAACTTATTGTCCTAAATGTCAGGTCAAAGTCAATACATCATGTCAATGTCAATTTATATCACTCTATGACATTTTGTATCATTGTCGAGTCATACGTAAACTCACTGTCATAAACCATTGGTGACTTCAAGTCAAGGGACCAAAGGATTGCTATAGTTAAGATACTAAGGTTAATTCTCTTTGTTCGTGTGAATAGGATCACTGTAATGTTGTAGGTTTCACTGTAACATGTTAGGTCAAGATGCTCTGTCGTAGTTAATACACATAAATAGTTAATGCACAATATGACATCATAGTTCATGTGAGATGCTTTATATTATTGCAAGATTACATAAGGTAAGTATTATGATATTATAATCATTTTCCAATGTGTTACTAAGTCTTTTATCTCACAGTCAAGTTATATGGTCAACTCTAAATTTCAAGTCGCTTATATAGGTTTGTCATATGTCTAGGATGCTAATAGACATGATTACTATAGTATGCAAGATTACAAAGGATAATAGATGCTATTATTAAATCTTATTTATGCCAATTATATATAGAACCAAATCACAACAAAAGTTAATGATTGGCTTGGTGGAATACTCATCGATAGACAATAAGATTACAGTGAGAATTGTTGTCATATATTGACAAACATAGGTGATCATTGTTTCACTGCGACAATCACAGGGATATTGTCACATTAAACTTCACAAGAACTCATTTGTGACTCAAGATATAGAAAACAAGGATTGTTGTCTCATAACAACTCAATAACACTTGATATGCTACAAAAAACTTAACAAAACGAGTGTCTTGCTACCTCTATATAAGACAAACTTGTTGGATTGTTCAGAGCCTAACACGTAGAAATAAAGGGAATAAGAGATCATTATTATCTTATGATTGAAGGCACTTTTAGATAAGAGTAATTGTAACTTTTTACTAGACAAATCATAGCTAAAATATGGCCATTCAAGTCATAGAAAAAAAATTAGACCTTCGCTTTCTTTTAGTATGCTAAAATTCAATAAAAAAAAACTTCAAAACAATGCTCGAAACTTCTTTACCTTGGGAGTTCGATGATTCCAGTGCCAAAAGACCTTCACTAGTTAAGTTAGACCCTTAAATAAGATTGGATTGATTTTCACTCTTCCTCAAGATAGATCTAGAGTGTAAAGTTCAAACAAACCACCAAAACCAATAAAAGGACCAAATACTAGTGCTCCTGTATTTCTTCACTGTTCTGTTCCTTAGAAAAACTGAAAATCTTAGAGCTTATGTAAGACATAGCAAAGTTGTTGGATTGACAAGTTTTCATTAGACGTCTTTTTATAGACTTAGGAAAGGTGAATGTTAGAACTACATGGGCCCCATGAATTAAACGTTGATGACATAGAGCCTTTAAAATTATATGCCTTCTGCACTAAGAAAGATGTTCTACTACACAACTCTAAATCCTAAATTAGTTTATTCATAGTTATGAAACGGATTCCTTCTTGTTATTGTATGAGGACCAAGGTCCCAAAATTATTCTTCTCAACCAAAACCCAATAAATAAAGTCCCTATTCCAACGAATCACCAAAGTAAAAAGGAAACAAAAGAATCCTAACTAAGGAAGGTATTTCGTTGTTCCTAAAAGTATGCCCTCACTGTAGGGTATATATACACAAAGAAAGTTTCCCGAACCAAGCATGAAATAGGAGATCAACAAGCAAAAGAACTTACCTAAACAAATAGAGTAGAAGAGCACTGACTTTGCTACCTTAAAAACTGTCCATGTACTTCAGGAAGTCCAAATTCCTTTTCCGCCTTAGACGTCCCAACTCCCAACCACAAGTAGGTCGAAGTCATTTCAGATATAGACACCAAGATAAATCGTTGAGGTATGATATGTCTTGAGAGTGAATAGGTCTCCCTTTTATAGATTTGCCTTTAATTTAGGAGGGGCTTCTAAGTGACTGTTGGAGAACTTAGGTAGGGGTTTTAAGGTGGACGTTACAGGGCTTTAATTATTAAAAAAATGATTTTGTAAGACTTGTAACATAATGTTGCCGTTAAAATGATTAGATCGGACTTGTAAATCAAGGAAGGGACACTCCTTGTGAGTGAAGGTAGTTTGATGTCATTTCTTAATATAATTGTTCTTTTTAAACCTTAAGTTAGATGTTTAATAAATTTATTTAATTTAGTAATTGTTAATAACTTGTTTATTAAACTCTTAGTAATTGTACACTAACCCTCTTTGGTGTGTTCGGTAGGTGACACATGAGTGCATTAAGTCAATGATTGATTTATTGTCGTTGGTTTTTTAAGTTACGTAACTTATATGGGATGAGATTAAAATGATAAACAATGTCATATGTTGACAACCGTAGGAGGAGGTGTCATGTCACTACCCTTGAGGTTTTAGCCCACAATATTGGGCCTTCAATTTCAAGCTCAATTTTCTCTCATACTAGAAGGAACCACGGGACGTACCACATATCAACAGAAACATCTATTCGAGGACAATCTAATGACCTAGATCTCCAACACAAACTCCATGGTTTGACCCTTCAAAAACCCTCGACAAGGTCAGGGTACATCCTCAGTCTAGGGAATCCAAACCCTAGGATGGGTTTTTAACCATCCAACGATATAATTGCCATCTTGATGTAATCCGGAAATTACTAAGAAGCGTTCATTAACCATTTTACATCAATGACTGGTTTTTTGGTCAAAGTCAAACCCAGTCAACTCCATGGGTTAACATTAATGACAACACCATCAACCAATTTGGATCACATCACATCAACTCATACAATTTGAAATATCAAGAAGTCCACACGTGTGGAGGAGTCAAATGAGTCTTTCTATTCTGTGTTGAGCAACTTCTATTGTTTTGTTTGACCAATGTTGACTTGGGAGAATCTTCTTTTGTTTGAACGAAGTCTTTACTCTTTGAAGAGGCCGAAAATTGCAGAGATTAGTTGACCTAGTTTGACTTATGTTTTGCTCATTTTTTGGATCATTGACTTCGGTTGATCGTAGGTTTTATTCAATCTTTGACCAAGAATTCAGAGGCTCGTTTGACAGAGGTTGGATTGGATTTTTCAGAGATTCCACAGGCCGAAATCCGACCCTTCTATCGCAGACCTGGATTTTGACCAGCGTTGAATTTCTTCTCTCTCCTTTGGTTTTGACTTGGGAATATTTAAGTCAGAAATTGGATTCTTGTTGGAATATTCAAATGTACTTTTGATGAACTAATTTCTCTCACATAAGGAATGATTGGTTGGGTTTTCCCCTTGTTGGTTTGCCCTGGCTGCTAGGTTAATTTCTGGTGTCTCTTGTCTCTTGTTTTACTGTTTATTGTGATTTATATTGCTCTATTGATGAAAGTGAATGGTTGAAATTTTTCATGTATAATTGCTTAGTGATTGAATGCTGTAAAGAAGTCTAATTGTATCATTGGAAGTAGTTATCAGTTTGAAAAATTGTACTAGTCTTGATTGCGCTAAAAAATCAACATGGTATTAGAGCTTTGGTGAAGAGAAAGAGCATTGAGATCACCTTGAAGAGCACCTTGAAAATCATTTTGAAGAGTTTGGGGTTCTACCTTTTGTTTTTGGTTGGACATTTTCATCTTGAATTCCTTCATGAAGATCGAGAACAAGCTTGAAGGAGATACAAATTAAAAGGCATGAAGTTTAGGATTGACCTAATGCTTACAAGGCACAAAGTCTTGTGTATTCTTACAAGAAAATTTATTGAACCCACTGACCAAGTAGGAAAAGACAAATTTCAGGAAGATGACATCTTAGCAAGAAGCATCATTATAGACTCTGTTAGGGATCATCTAATTCGCTATATTGTTGATCATCGAACTTCCAAGGAGATGTATGATGCCATTACTGGATTGTACAATATCAACAACATCAATCAATCTATAAGTTTGAGGGGTCAACTTCGCAATATGAAGATGACAAATAATGATATTGTGGCATCATATTTTGTAAGTATATCTTAAATAAGAGATTAACTCAAAGTTATTGGAGAAGAAGTGTCCAACAAAGAATTGGTAGTTGTGGCAATGGGCAGTGTATCTGAATCATGGGATCTTTTTGTAGCAAGCATTAGTGGAAGAGAGAATCCATCCTCCTTTGATAAGCAATGGGCTGCTTGCACATGAGAAGAATCAAGGCTCGTTTCTAGAGTCAATATTGCAAATCCAGGTGAAGATCTCAAGATTTTGTGACCCACTCAAAGAGTAACAAATGAAGGCCTAACTTTGGAAGATTTCAAAGAAGTTCAAGAGAAGACCTAATTCAAGACCAACTCCAAGATCTGCTCCAAGAAGGGAACTTGCTCTATCAAGTAGACGTCCTCCTCCCTCTCAAAATAGAAAAGATAAAAGAGACTTGACAAATGTTCAATGCTATTGTTGCTAAGCATATGGTCACCATCCAAATATGTGTCCTCAAAGGAATAAAAAAAATGATGATTGAAAGAAGAAAGGGAAACATCATGCTTATGTAGTTGACCTTGATGAATCCTCACATAAGAGGGGGCCTCGAAAGAGAGATTTTGATGATGAATACTCGTTTTATTCTGCGTTTACAGGTTCCATTGCATGTCATGATGAAATATGGTTGGTGGACAATGGTGACTCTAGCACGTGAGAACCTCTTTGAATTGGTTGAAAAGAAGATAACTCAAAGGGTTGAGCTTGGAGATAATAGCAAATACGAAGTCAAAAGCATTGGTTCATCATCCTTCCAATTGGAATCAGGAGGTAATGTATCTATTAAAAATATTTTATATGTTCTTGGTTTGAAGAAGAATGTTTTGTCCATTTCATCACTTGAAGACAAAGGATATATAATTGCTTTTGTGGATGGACAAGTTCTAGTATGGAAAAGGATGCTTCCTTTGAATTTGCTGAAGTCACCGGTGTATGAATTGGAGGCCTATATCGTTTCGTTGGTCACTCATTCCAAGCCCTCATACTCAACACATTTGATCTTTGTCAACTATGGCATTAAAGGTACACACATGTTCGTTATAAAGCATTGTCTAAAATGAAAGATTTTGTTAAAGGTGTGTCGAAAATCAAACTAAACATGATGTAGTTTGCAAGGGATTTGCTCTCGGGAATTTCTTTAAAGGAAGATGTGCTAGCAGTGATAGTACATCCAAAGGAATCTTGGATCTTGTGCACTCTAACATTTGTAGGCATATCTCCGACAAGACCTTAGGTTGAAATTTGTAATATGTCCCTTCTATTGATGAGCACTCTCGCAAGGCATGGGTTTATCTTGTTGGAAACAATGAGGGGGGGGGGAATCAATATTTCTTTTTTTCGACTATTGTTTTACCAGTTAAACATTTATATTCAGAAGACAAGATGAACAACAAGAATAAATGCTTTTATTAATATAATCTTTGAAATAAAATAGATACAATATATAAGTGGTTGCAATCAGTTGCCAAGCACCAACTTGGAATTTTGTGAGGCTCCAACCTCCAGAGCTCCAATTCTATTTCGCCAAGGCACCAATCTTGGACTTAGGAGCACCAACTCCCAAGGACTTCAATCCTTCCAGTTCCTGAGACACCGGTCCTAAAGACACTTATCCTTCCTACATCCGAGGCACCAATCCCAAGGACTCCAATCCTTCTTACTTCTGAGGCATCAACCCCAAGGAATCCAATCCTTCTCACTTCTGAGGCACCAACCCCAAGGGTTCCAACCCAATCTTGTCAAGGCATGTTTGATAGTAATGTTCTGCTCTCAGAACTCTTCTTTACTGAGTTCTGTCTGTTTACAACTTCACTGTAGTCTCCATGCTACAACATCAATGACAACCAGTCTTCTTATGAAGGATTCTTTACAGCTCTTCATACTGTCCACACAGAGTCTCCAATAGCCTTCATGACCTCTGATAATGTCTCCACACAGCTTTAGTGAGTCTACTATTAGCTGCACTAAGCTCTGCATAAGAACCAACTTTCTGTTCAAGCATATGTTCTTACTCTCACAGTGAATGCTTTAGCATGATTGCTTCTTTGCTGACTACTTCTCCCCTTCGACTGTCTCCTGTCCTGTTGGTCCTTCGACGTTTTTTCCGTTTTGCTGGACCCTCTACTGCTGCCTCTATTTCCTCTAGCCATTTGAACAACAACAACTAACTGCTCTTGTTCTCCGTGTTTCCTGTTTTATTCATTCCTGATGCCTCTGACTGTCGGTTTCATTCTCCGCTCGTTCTTTAGCTTCCTCCTCGGTATCTATAGTTTCCTCTACCTTGCTTGATCCTTCAGATTCCCTCCTTGGGCGCTATAGTTTCCTCTGCCTATTCAGATTAGCCACTGCTTCACGGACATGTTAATACAAAAGAGAAGGCTGTAATACAAAGAAAATGATGCTTATTAACCAATATCAGAGACAACCACTTTTTTTCTTTAATAACGTTCATACACAAGACTTTATCGTTTAACGGACATGCCACGTCCCAATCGCAATCGCAGTCGGCTTTCATTCAGGCCTCCCAAACTATCAGGAGCGTTTCTTATGCATTTTTTTCCTTCAAACCCCGCGCAATGCAAATATTCGTTACACAGGAATATTTGAGAAAACACGACCGAAACTCTAAAGGGCAGACTTGAAATGAATTACGACCACATTTATAACTTTATTGGGTCTATAGGGTAAATGAAATTGGCAGTCACAGCTTATTGCGGGCCTGTATATGTTGGGCCCATAACATCGCCGATGGCCGATGGTCTTGCTGGATGCGATATAATATTGAGCTGTGTTACAATCAGACCATCGGGTTCGCGACATATATCGCAATCGACGCTTTTGAAGTGGCAAGGCCTTAAGCACTTGCGATGTGTCGGATGCGACATAACAATAAAGTCATATTGTAATGTTTAAGCGGGTCCGCAGCATATCGCTATTATATATATATATATATATATATATATATATATATATATATATAAATATATATAATATATATATATATATATAATATATTTCGCAAGTGTTAATGCGGCAAGGCTTAGAGCCCAAATATAACGATATATATGAAATATACTTAAAACCCACTTTGAGGCGCTTACCCGGACTTCACCTGTTTATACACCCGGACATATATGTCGTCAGGTCCACACATATATATCGCAATTGGGGGTTTTGGGGGTGATGGAATATAACTGAACTTTCCGATTACAATATTGTCGATTCGATAGTGTATTCCTCTATATGTATAGTATTCTTCGCTCCAATAGTGTATTCAGATACAACTATGATTTCCGCCTCCGATAATGTAAATGCCTATATATATGTGTTTGCGTCTTCGATAGTGTATTTGCATTCATATACACTATATTGCTCCCGATAGTGTATTCTTCATATACATATCTTATATACAACACCGCTCCTTTTAACTCTTCGGCTCTTCTTTATGCTCCACTCCTTTAACTCTTCTGCATATATGTATTCCGCTCTTCTTTTGTCGGCATACATTATTCCCGATAATACTATCTGGCATATATTAATCCCGATAGGACTCCTCCTGAGCTCCGATAGCTCTGTTTTCTCCTCCAATGGATCTATCTAGTCTTTGCTTCTCCGATATGCTCTTCGAGAGCTCTGTTTTGCTCTCTGCTTCCTCTGATAGCTCTGTTTGCTCCTCTGTTTGCTCTGTTTTCTCCTTTGTTTGCTCTGTTTGCTCCTCTTGCTCCAATGTGGCTCCTCTAGCTTGGCAATGTCTTTCAAAGACCTCCTCTGATACCTTCATACCTTGATGGATTCTGCCTTTTCCGATATGCCTCTCTTGCTCAGAGATTCTGCAATATGCCTATCTTGCTCTGATATTCTACAATAGCTTTGATATGCCTCCTTTGTTAACTCCTCCATTAACAGACTGTTGCTTATGGCTTGGCTATCCTGATGGCCTTGCTCCTGTCTCATCATGGATCTGCTCTGCGTCCCCTTGGCTTCATATCATCATCTAGTATCTAGAATATTTCCATATTGACATCAATGACAACCTAAGTCAAGAATCTCCCCCTTTGTTATTGATGGCAATATTCTTCTTGTCTCCCCTTTGACATTAACGACAAAGGAGTGCTCTGGGACCCCCCCTATCAAACTGCTCATGTTCTTCATGAATGGTAGATTTTCATGGGTCTGTGACTCCCCCTGTCATTGTGCTCTTCTTTTTACTCAAGAAATAAGGATTGATGCTTTATCATCAATTAGCACATTATTCCCTCTTCATGTCTCAGAACTACTTTATCATGGATTCAACAATGCTTAAAGATGATCTGCTTCAATGCTTTCAATCAGATTGCAAAAAGCCATACACCAAGTGTCCAAGTTCACGTTTTTATGCTTCAATCCAGATTGTTGTCTCCACAGTTAGAATTGAGAGGCCTTTGTAGTCCAAATCAAGAGAAAATGCCACTGAAATTTTCTTCCTTGCCATCTTTCCTCAGAACCGAGTTCCTTTGTGTTTCTGTGCATATCTATGCATGTTATTTCTGCTAGCAGATTTAGATATCTAGTCTGTGACTGTCTTTTAAATTCATTTTGCTGATTTTCATCTTCTTGCAATGCTTCAGTTTTGTTATATGCTGCCAGTTGCTCTTACTTCAGACTCCATTCCAGATGTATCTTTCTGTTTGAAGATTGCCGCTATTAGTGTCCATAATTTATTTGTTCTCATATTAAATCCCTGAGTCAAGACATTTAGCATCTGTAATATCAACACCATAGTTATTTGCCCTATTTCTCTAGCATTGGATGACTTTTTCTGTTGCTCCAAATACTACTTAGTGATTAAGTGGAAAGCATCTTTAACAACAATCCACATAATGGTTACAAGATCATGTTCTTCAATGGAGTACTCCTGATAAATGATCTTTATCAAAGAATGATTGTTAATATAGCTTCAACAAGGATTTCATAAGGACCCTTTCACTAATAGCTTCTACAATAATGATCAAGAATCACAGGCTCCCCATAACTATATGCATCATCTCTTTTGGTAGAGTCTTCTCATGAAATACTTAGATTGTCAAAATTCAGGCCAATGACATATGCTGTTGGTTGGAGAGTTCAAGGGAATTTCGGATTATATTTGCTTGCTTCTCTATACTTGTGTAACTTTCTTCTTTTGCATGGTTCTAGCTTGTGTAAGAGCCCAAGTTAAGTTACAATCATGTGCCATATGACCAATGTTATGACACTTAAGCATTCTACATTGTTCATGAATAAGAATTCATGATTTCTTCTTGCAAAATTGTTTCTTGGAGATTGTTGGGGACTATAATATCTATCTCTATGAGATGGTTGGGGACCATAACATCTATCTTTATGATATGCTTTACAGTCTTTTTCCATGTGACCAAAGTTTGTACAAGAATAAAAATAACCAAAAAATGAACTTTGGTACCTGGGAGATGGAGATTTCCTTGATGTACTTCTGAAGCCTTTCTACCTTGAGATCCTTTGATGATAACCATTGCCTCTCACATATTTAACATCATCTACATTTTTTCTTGGAGCAGGATCTCTTCTTGGAGCATCATTTCTTCTTGGAGCACGATTTCTTCCATTGTAGCCTTGATGTTTCTCCTTGCCTTTGCTGGAATTGGAAGCATCACCATTTCTTTCTGGCTTCTTCACATCCCTTTTGTTTGAAGCATTATCATTCTTGTTTGAGGATTCACATCCATACCCGAGACGAGATAATCAATTGGACATCTATGATAGCTGAGCATGTCATCCAAGGCTTGATAGCTCTGCAAGATTTTGTTCATCCCTTCAACCTTTGTTCTGAGGAAGACAATCTCTTCTTCCAATCTTTCACACTCATTATTCTTCTTAGCAAGTTGTTTCTCAGTTTCTTCCTTGATATGAGTAGCTTCATCTACTTCTATTTTAAGGAAGATGATGTCTGACTTCATTTTGAAGATTTCTTCATCCTTTGCTTTTAGTTGACATATCATGGTGTTTCATTCCTTTCCTGCTTCATCAACCTATCCTTCTATGAATTCCAATGCTTCCATTGTCTTCTCAGCTCCTTGTGCTTGTTTCCTTGCTTCTTGTAGTTGAGATTTGAGAGAGTAGACCTCTACCTTATACTAACCAATCTCTTCTTCAAGTTTGTTCAAGCTCTTGTGTATTTGTTCAAGTTTACTTGACAAGGTATCTTCCCGTTTCTTTGCTTTATCCAATTGATTTTTCATGGATATGACTTCTTCATGATGCTTTCTTTTGCTTTGATGAAATTCCTTCTTAAGCTTGGCAAGCTCTCCATCCCTTTCTTGTACTTGAAGCTTGACAAGGTCAACTATCTCCCTTGTTTGATCTTGGTCACCAGCTAGATCTATCTTCTTAAGTTCCTTATTTTCCTTTTTCAAATTGTTAATCTCTTCCATGGCAGCCATAAGTTGAGCGAGGAGTTCTTCTGCAAAATCTTTTTCATTCTCTTCATCTTCTAGGTCTGCTTTGGCATTGATGTCATCATTCTCATCTTCAGCTTCTATGACGGGTTCTGGATTTCCTTCTTGATTTCCATCATCTTCTTGACTGATGGTCATAGTCAATGCTCATTTTGAGTGAAGGTCATGAAGTTTGTCCCATATACCCTTTGCTGATGAATATTTTCCTAGATTGTTCTTTATAGAATCAGGCAATCCATTGAAGATTGCCTTCGTTGCTTTTGCATTGTAGTCCTTGGATTTTCCATCCATCCTGCTATCATCAATCACTGATTTTTAGATTTCAATGCCTTGAGTCTATAAGAAATTCCTCATTATTGCTTCCCATATATTAAAGTTCCCATTGAACCATGGAGCCTCGTCAGATTGATTGTCTTCTATCATAGTAGTAGAGGGAGACACATCCTTGGGAGGATTGGAGACTTTCTTCCTTGACTTCGCCACTCCTATTCCTAAAGATCAACCTTCAAGCTATTAGGATTTGAGTCAAGGCATTGGCTCTGATTCCAATTGTTGGAAATACTAGGGGGGGGGGGTGAATCGGTATTTTTTTTCAAGTATTGTTTTACCAGTTAAACATTTATATTTAGAACACAATATGAACAACAAGAATAAATTCTTTTATTAATATAATCTTTGAAGTAAAATAGATACAATATATAAGTGGTTGCAATCAGTTGCCAAGCACCAACTTGGACTTTTTTGAGGCTCCAACCTCCAGAGCTCCAACTCTATTTCGCCAAGGCATCAATCTTGGACTTAGAAGCACCAACTCCCAAGGACTTCAATCTTTCCAGTTCCTAAGACACTGGTCCCAAGGACACTTATCCTTCCTACTTCTGAGGCACCAATCCCAAGGACTCCAATCCTTCTTACTTCTGAGGCATTAGCCCCAAGGACTCCAATCCTTCTCACTTATGAGGCACCAACCCCAAGGGTTCCAACCCAATCTTGTTAAGGCATGTTTGACAGTAATGTTCTGCTCTCAAAACTCTTCTTTACTGAGTTTTGTCTGTTTATAGCTTCACTGTAGTCTCCATGCTACAACATCAATGACAACCAATCTTCTTATGAAGGAGTCTTTACAACTCTTCATACTATCCACACAGAGTCTCCAATAGCCTTCATGACCTCTGATAATGTCTCCACACAGCTTTAGTGAGTCTACTATTAGCTGCACTAAGATCTGCATAAGAACCAACTTTCTGTTCAAGCATATGTTCTTACTCTCACAGTGAATGCTTCAGCATGACTGCTTCTCTGCTGACTACTTCTCCCCTTTGACTGTCTCCTGTCTTGTTGGTCCTTAGGCCTTTTTTCCATTCTGCTGGACCCTCTACTGCTGCCTCTGTTTCCTCCAGCCTTTTCAACAACAACAACTAACTGTTCTTGTTCTCTCTGTTTCCTGTTTTATTCATTCCCGATGCCTCTGACTGTCGGTTTCCTTTTTCGCTGGCTCTTTGGCTTCCTCCTTGGTCTCTGTAGTTTCCTCTGCCTCGCTTGATCCTTCAGATTCCCTCCTTGGGAGCTGTAGTTTCCTCTGCCTATTCAGATTAGCCACTGCTTCACAGACACGTTAATACAGAAGAGCAGATCGTAATACAAAGGAAATGATGCTTATTAACCGATATCAGAGAGAGCCCTTTTTTTCTTTAATAACGTTCATACACATGACTTTATCGTTTAACGGACATGCCACGTCCCAATCACAATTGCAATAGGATTTCGTTCAGGCCTCCTGAACTATCAGGAGCGTTTCTTATGCATTTGTTGCCTTCAAACCCCGCGCAATGCAAATATTAAAATGCACAGGAATATTTGAGGAAAAACGACCGAAACTCTAAAGGGTGGACTTAAAATGCATTACACCCGCATTTATAACTTTATTGGGTCTGCAGGGTAATCACAATCGACAATCGCAGCTTATCGCGGTCTTGTATAGGTTGGGCCCATAACATCGCCGTTGGCTAATGGCCCTGCTCGATGTGATCTAATATTGAGCTGTGTTACAATCAGACCATCGGGTCTACGACATATATCACAATAGGCACTTTTGAAGTGGAAAGGCCTTAAGCACTTGCAATGTGTCGGATGCGACATAACAATAAATTCATATTGTAATGTTTAATCGAGTCCGCATCATATCGCTATTATATATATATATATATGTGTGTGTGTGTGTGTGTGTGTTGCAATTCGCAAGTGTTAATGCGGCAAGGCTTAGAGCCCAAATATAATGATATATATGGAATACACTTAAACTCGCTTTGAAGCGCTTACCCGAACTTCACCTGGTTATAACCCGAACATATATGTCGTCGGGTCTGCACATATATATCGCAATCGGGGGTTTTTGGGGTGATGGCATATAACCAAACCTGTAGATTACAATATCGCCAATCTGATAGTGTATTCCTCTATATGTACAGTATTCTCTGCTCCGATAGTGTATTCGGATACAACTATGATTTCCGCCTCCGATAGTGTAAATGCCTATATATATGTGTTTGCGCCTCCGATAGTGTATTTGCATGCATATGCACTATATTGCTCCCAATAGTGTGTTCTTCATATACATATCTTATATATAACTCCACTCCTTTTAACGCTTTCGCTCTTCTTTATGCTCCACTCCTTTAACTCTTCTGCATATATGTATTCCGCTCTTCTTTGGCAGGCATACATTATTCCTGATAAGACTCTTTGGCATGTATTACTCCCGATAAGACTCCTCCTGAGATCTAATAGCTCTGTTTTCTCTTTGCTCCTCCGATATGCTCTTCGATAGCTCTGTTTTTCTCTCTGCTTCCTCCGATAGCTCTGTTTTCTCTGTTTTCTCCCCTGTTTGCTCCTTTGTTTGCTCTGGTTGCTCCTCTTGCTCCAATGTGGCTCCTCTGGCTTGGTAATGTCTTTCAAAGACCTCCTCTGATACCTTTCCTTTAATGGCTTCTGCCTTTTCCGATATGCCTCTCTTGCTCTGATATTCTGCAATATGCCTCTCTTGCTTTGATATTCTGCAATAGCTTTGATATGCCTCCTTTGTTAACTCCTCCGTTAACAAACTATTGCTTATGGCTTGGCTATCCTGATGGTCTTGCTCCTGTCTCTTCATGGATCTACTCTGCTTCCCCTTGGCTTCATATCATCATTTAGTATCTAGAATATTGCCATATTGACATCAATGACAACCTAGGTCAACATACCTCTTGAAATCCAAGGATGAAGTATTTAATAAGTTTCGAGAATCCAAAGCACAGGTTGAAAATGTTACAAGAAGGATCAAGACTCTTAGGTCTGATAGAGGATGAGAGTATGTATCCAAGTAATTGATTTCTTTATGTAGGGACACTGGAATTAAGAGGGGGTTGATAGTTCCTTAATATCTGCAACAAAATGGAATTTTTGAAAGGAAGAATAGGACTATTATGGAAGCTACCAAGGCCATGGTTCATGATAAAGAGTTTCCTATGTTTCTTTAGGGAGAAGCTACAAGAATTGTTTATGTTCAAAATAGATGCCCACATCAAATATTGGACTGCAATATTCCTGAAGAAGTCTTCAAAGGTGAAAGATCCAATGTGGAACATTTGATAATCTCTGGTGTTCTTGTTTATGTTCACGGGCCCAAGGAGAAAATGACAAAGTTGTAACCTTCTGGGAAGGAAGGAACTTTTGTTGGCTATAGTGAAAATTCAAAGGCCTTTAGGGTCTATGTACTAGGACAACGTTATATTGAAACATGCATGGATACAATCTTTGATGAGGATGTTGATTTTTGGAAGTCCAAGGGTTCACACTTGGACTCTGATGATGAGATGCAGGTGGATCCATAGAATGTGGAATTGAAATGTAAAGAACTTGAATCGATGGAACAAGATCCTCATGATGAGTTTGATGATCATGAACTTGTTGACTCTCCAAGAGCCATTGTACTTGAGACTAGAAAGAGACTTGTGTGGCTTGAAAGAAAATTGAAGGACATGTTTCACATCGTGGAACATTTAGGGAAAGAAAGTAGCTAAAGAAGTATTATAGTTATGCAAATATGATGCGCAAGATCATTGAGTCTGAGCCATCCACATGTGGAAGTAGTTGAGTATCAAGTTTGGAAAGATGTTATGATCAAAGAGTATCAATTTATATTGAAGAACGATGTTTGGAAAATCATGTTAAGAATTGAAGGGAAATATGTCATGTCTTCCAAATGGATCTACATGATCAGGCATGCAACTGATGGAAGTGTTGAGAAGTACAAGGAAATATTTGTGTCCCAAGGATTCTCCTAGAAAGAGGGAGAGGATTACGAAGACACGTTTGCTCTCGTTTCCAAGTATGCTTCTTTTAGATTTGTCATTTCTCTTTATTCTATTATAGTTTGGAAATTTCATCAAATGGATGTCAAGACTTCTTTTATGAATGGAGTCATTGAAGAGGAAGTCTATATTGAACAAACACAAGGCTTTGAGGTCCATGATAGAGAGTCACATGTTTTCAAATTGAAGAAAGCCCAGTATGGGCTAAAGCAAGTTCCTCATGCATGGTACTCTCGTATTGATGGTTATTTGTTAATTCTTAGTTTCAAGAAGAGAAATGTTGATATGAGCTTGTACTTCAAAGTTGTTGAAGGTGAGCCCTTGATTTCGCTGTTGTATGAAGATGATGATATATTTCTGATAGGGGTTGATGTTCTAATTGTCTAGTGTAAGAGGGAGTTCATTTCTGAATTTGAGATGAAGGATCTTGGTCTTATGCACTATAATTTTGGGTTGGAAATTTGGCAAAGGCCTAATGGAATCTTTATTAGCCAAGGAAAGTACACTATTAACATCCTTCAGATATTTGGCATGATAGACTGCAAGTCCATGGATTCTCCTATGTTGACGAATCTGAAGAAGATTCAGGATTGTTACTCTAATATGATTGATCCCTCTATGTAGTACAAATTAATTGGCTCATTAAAATATCTTGTGAACACTATACCTAAATTTTTTTATGCTGTGTACACATTGAACCAATTCTTGGTTGAACCCCGACATGTTCACTGGGTTGCAACAAAACATATACTGAGATTTTTGTGTGGTACCATTTATTATGGTTTGAGATATGCTTATAATGGAGAATGACAACTACATGGTTTCACTGATGTTGATTGGGTTGGATGTTTTGATGCTAGAAAAATAACTTATGGATTCTATTTTAGCCTGGGCTCTGCTATGGTTTCATGGTCTAGTAGAAAGAAAACTTAGGCTGCTTTGAGTACAGCTGAAGCTCAGTATATAGTTGCGATTTCAGCTTCTTGTGAATCTATGTAGTTTCGAATTTTTTTTGCTTGATTGTTTGATAAAGTGTTAGAATCGATCATTATATATTGTGATAATCAAAGTTGTGTGAAGCTTTTTGAGAACCCAATATTTCATGATAGGTTGAATAACATTGAGATAAAATATCATTACATCTAGAATATTGTCCAAAGGGGAGCTGTGAAGCTCTAATATGTCCTTATTGATGAGAAAATTGCTGATGTTTTGACAAAATCCATGGTCCTAGATGATTTTTTCTGATTTGAAAGAACAATTTGGAGTTGTTGAGAACCCCTATCTTAGAGAGAGGGAACATTGATTGTACAACATCATATAATTGAAAATATTCCTTGGTTTGCGGCTGAGAGACCAATGGATTGGTCAAGAAGATTGTCACTTCCTTAGGTCAGTTGACCAGGAGACTAGTGAGTTTGGTTCGGGAGCTTGGTTCTGAGGCATAGAGTGATGATCCTTGGGTAATGATGACTGAGAGACCATATTGGTTGGGGACAATGATCTTGTGATCTCTCCCTTATACAGTTGCTGAGATACCTATGGATTGGTTAGGAAGGTTGATCTTCAGTTCCCTTCCTTGGGTCGTTCATTGAGAGGCCAATGAATTTGGTCAAGAAGGATGAGTTCTCTCCCTTAGATCATTTTACTAAGAGACTATATAGTCAGGGATTGAGATAGGGATTCATCCCTTGGGTCATGGACTGAGATACCTTGTTATGGTCGAGGAGATAGAACCTATGTATATGATTGGAGAATGTTGCCTCATTGATTGATCCCAATGGTTAGTTGGTCACTGACTTGAATGTCATTGTGTTTTGGCTTATGGGATTTGTTTTGATGATATGTGTCTTTCCTTATGATGAGACTTGTGATCTCTCCCTCGGGTTGTTGCCGAGAGATGTATGGATTGGTCGAGGAGCTTGATATTAAAAGAGAGAGAGACTTGCACATCCAATCTCTCCCTTGGTCTATCGCTAAGAGACTTATGGATTGGTAGGGGAGATTGATCTTGAGAGAGAATGAAAAGTACCTCCCTTGGTAAGAGGGTGTGTTGAAAAATGGTAGCTATGGTCGGTATTTTAATTTGCAGATTAGTGGAGAAATTATGAATTTTTACATGTTGACCAATTCGACCTTGAAAGCACAAGTTAGACCCACATGTTGAAATCCCACATGTTGAAATCCATCCTCCTAAGACATAAATAAGACTTCGTTGACCCTCATTTGGATCACATCACATCAACTCTTACAATCTGAAATATCAAGAAGAAGTCCACACGTAAGGCATAGTCAAAGGATTCTTTCTGTTCTATGTTTACCAACATTTATTCTTTTGTTTGATCAATGTTGACTTGGGAGAATCTTCTTCTGTTTGACCAACATTTTGACTACTTGAAGAGGCTGAAAATTGCAGAGATTCGTTGACCTATTTTGATTGAAGTTTTGCTCCTTTTTTGGCTCGTTGACTTGTGTTGACCACATGATTGATTGAAGCATTGGCCAATAATTTTGAAGGTTCGTTTGACTAAGGTTTGATTGGATTTTTCAGAGCTTCCATAGGCCGAAATTCATCCCTTCTATTGCAAACCTGAATTTTGGCCATGTTAAATTTCGTCTCCTTTGACTGGTTTTGACTTGGGAATATTGAGGTCAAAATTTGCAATATTGTTCGAATATTCTGATGTGCTTTTGATGAACTGAATTTCTCTCTCATAAGGAAAAATTGGTTAGGTTTTCCCCTTGTTGGTTTTACCTTCGCCGCTAGCCTAATTTTTGGTGTCTCTTATCGCTTGTTTTACTATTCATTGTGATCTCTATTGCTCTATTGATGAAAGTGAATGGTTGAAAATTTTCGTGTATAAATTCTTAATGATTGAATGCTCTAAATAAGTCTAATTGTATCATTGGAAGTATTTATGAGATTGAAAAATTGTACTAGTGTGATTACACTTATAAATCAACAATTATCACGCTAGTTGAAGAAAGTGTTGCGCCTCAAATTATAGACAATTATATTCACTTGTCTGCATTTGTAAGATGTGATTTGTGTACATATTTATGTTGCATCCTGCAATATTGGCATGTTGAATACCATTGCAATTATTGCTCCATGATTTGTCAACATATATTGACTATTTCTTGTACGATACTGGCATGCTAAATACCATTTCAGTTACTCCCTCTTAAGAATTCATCCATAAATATGTACAAAAAATTCATTAATAGAAACTTTTGTATGACTTGGATGTAAAATATTGTTTTTGATCAATAAATAGTTAACTACATACATGAAAACCCTAGTTATCATACAATGTAAATGATGTATATTCATCTGACATAGGGCCCTTTGTTGTGGTGATTCATGATCCTCGTGATGAATGCTTGATTGGATATGGATGGAAAATAATATGAGTGTAGAGAATGCACTAGAGGAGTCACAGATGTAGAAGCGAAGACAATTTAATGTCTTGTAATGAAAATGGAATGGTTGGCGCAAAGAAAGATACATGCATGAAGTCATAGCATGGCATGTGTGAAAAAAGTTGAAAGGTTAGACAAGTGAAGTGAAGAGATAGAGACATGGTGGTAAAATTGTGTTAATTTTTGCAAGTACAGTCAAATTCCGCCTTGGAAAAATCATATGACCAAGATGATGATTGCATTAGATTCCTCTTTTCAAGAGGACCAAAATCGACCTAAATATCACCTTATTTGGACAAGCGAAAGTTGAGTTTTAAATTATTTTATTCATACATGTATTATGGAATGGGTTAGCCCTAACCACATGTGTAACTTCCTAGGTCAGCCTCAACCCCAAGTGGACCCTCATGAAAGCCTATAAATAGAAGAGATCTCAAGATCATTTGGACACATCTTCTCTTCTATTATTGTCTTGGTTCGCACAGGTTTGTTGGAGGAAAGTTCAAACAAGGGTCCACAATCTCAAGTTCGAAGCTCGCACTGATCTAGGGTTTTCTAGTTCTTGGACGTTGGCATAGAACTGGAAATTTTAGTCCTTGGAAGCTGGAACACAAGCTTATGAGAGCATCCAGAGACCCATAGACATTGGCACAAGCGCTTACGAGAGTGTCGAGGGTTTCAAAGGTAGATTTGAAGGTATTGGTCCCTAGACGCTCGCACGGAGTGGTCCCGAGAGTGTCCAGACCATCTTGGATGCACACATAGCAACTAGAAGAGAGCGTTCGAGGCTTTTGAAGCAGATATGGTGAGTTTGACCTCAGATGCATGCACAAAATGGTTTGGGAGTGTCCAGGATGCCATAGAGGTTCACATTAAGTTCACAGAGAACATCCAGATCTACTATAGATGCTTGCACAACTCCTCTTGCCTGCATCCAAGACTCAAAGGTGAGATTTCAGTACTCCGAAGATTCCACACATTGTTTAGTAGTGTTCGACACAATGTCAGTAGTACCCATCAGTTGTCTACAGTATGTGACAACATATTATAGTCATTAGAATCAGGGTTTTGTTTTCAAGCATGATTAGATTTGTTTCATGGATATCATAGTCGTTTTGTTGCATAAATAAAGTTATGGATCATTGTACTTTATTTTGCTGAATCATTTGATGACGATCTACGAAGAAGAATATTTGCAAGGGTTTTCCCCATAGTGGGTTTTTCCCTGGTCTCAGACCAATCTTGGTGTCTCCATGTGTGTGCATGCTTTTCTTCTATTGTTCCTTTATGTTCCACTACATTGATAATGATGATGTTGTTCTTTCTATATAATTTCATATGCTGATGGATAATGGTGTGGATATGAATAATCTAATGATGATATGGGGTGAACTTAATTTATTAATGATGAAATGAAATTATCAAAGCAAAGAACAATGTAGCGCTATACAAAATTTACATGGTATCAAAGCTAGGCTGAAGTAAAGCCATTGAGATCACCCCAATGATGACACCTTTGATGGAAGCAAGAAGATGATGGTGGAGACCTAAAAGAATTCCAGGGTTTGAAGAAAACCCTAGGTAACTTGATTATTAGGGTTTGAAGAAAACCTTAGGAAACTTGATTATTAGGGTTTGAAGAAAACCTTAGGAAACTTGATTATTAGGGTTTGAAGAAAACCTTAGGAAACTTAATTATTAGGGTTTGATGGATCCTATGAGGTTAGGGTTGGAGAGAAACTCTGCTTTATGGAAACGATACGAGATATGAAACCTAGTATGGTCAATGTGAAGATACTTAAGCACTTGTGGGAGATTTGATGAAGCCCTAGATGGGATAATCCCTAGTAGACCCGGTTGGACAACTGAAGGAAACATTAGTATATGGACCATGGACATTGATGGCTCTTGAAGATTGGTTCAAGAGGGAGAGGATCACCTCTCATTAAAGATAAGTATTTCTTGACTGATGCCTCTTACTTGTGTCTATATTTATAGATTTGATGATTATGTTTATTGATTATACTTCTTGCATATGTTTTTGAGTATATGGATTTTTCTCACCTCCTTGATGAGATGTGATAAGTGGATCCCTCTTGAGGAGCATTTGAGATGAAGGAAGGATGGCTAGATCTAGAAAGAGGTAAAGAGGTACTTGATGTAAAGGTGACAAGCACTACAAGTTTCCTATAAAAATGTGCACAAGTATTTTAATACCAAATGGTATGTTGTATTTCAACTATAACTTTGGATGGCTTGGTAAGCCCTAAGGTATGATGAGAATGTATCTTTCTTTGATGACCCATACATGCATATGAAAGTAACTTGGATATATGTTTCCTTTGATGAAATAATGCACCTGATGTTGAAAATTTTGATCTTCTTAAATTATATGAGGTTATCTTATCTTGATACATTGATACACTTGATGATTGGCTAACATCCATCTGTTGGACATCTTGATCCTATAAATAAGGCTAGCACCCAGGCTCTAGTAAATGATACTCTTGTTACTTGTCATGCATGGGTCATGTTGGATTTCACATCAAAGGATAACTCATTGACGCTTATACATGGGTCTGCTGATAATGCTTGTGATAAGCATGATGAAAGCATATGGAAAGAGAGATTGTATTAGGGGAATTTTGAGGTCTAAAATGGGCCTCCTAAGGAAATTATAAAATAATAGTGGAAATAATAAAATAAGATTACATCATCAAATTTTAGATGGAAAAAAGAAAAAAAATAGTTTTCCAACTCGTATTTTCAACTTATTGCCTTATGGGTTTACTCAAATTTCGAGAGGAAACACTTGTTGGATGCAAAATTTGATTCTCATCCAAGGAGTACCCATGTTACATACTTTTGATGGAACCTTGTTAATTTTAGGTATGTTCTATGCTAATAACAAATTTACTTCAATATTCCATTTTATCTCAATATCAATTCCAGATTAGCAATCACATTTAACATGATAGTAAAATGTAGATAGAACATAAACATAAATCGCAGAAGACAAGCCAAGAAAAGAGACAGAAGATGTGGCGCTAGCCAGGGAAAAACCCCAATGTGGGGAACCCTTGATCAATTATTCTTATATATTCTTCAATAGTTCAACAGAGAGAGAGATAATACATATACATCAGGAGTCAACCTTTTGACTTATCTAAATAAGAGGAGAGACCTTCTCTAAGAAGATGGAAGATGAGGTATCTGATCTGAGCTTAGGTGAAGGAATATTGCTTCCACTGATCCAAGGTGACTCCATCACCATGCTGCTCCTCACTGTGCTACATCCAATCATCATGCTGCACCTGTATTGCATCGATCACTGTGCTACACCTTGCTGGTTGAATCAATGTCAATGTATTCCTTCTAACATCATGTTGTTGGCTATGGCTTGCGGCCTAGCTCAGCAAGACTGAACTTGAATAAGGTCCAAAGTACTGTCTCCTAATAGTCACAAAATCCGCCCAGATTTGTCTGCAATTATCCTCTAAAGGAAGGATGTTTCCTATGCCTTCCACAAGACCGTTCTCACTTGTCATAACAGGATATGGCATCATGGCATTGATATTCCACACAGTCATAAACAAAATACTCTTTGTCCATTCATTACTTCATGTATATATCTGACATGCCATACATCAGACTGAAGATATCACTGTCATATGTTCACAAGATTTTATTGCTGTGCTTTACTATCATTAGCACATGAGTTACTATCATACAACATAGTCATAACCTTACACTGAATATAGTTGCCCACACATGGTAATTTCTTTACTTGACACTTCATTGACCAAGGGCTCTCTGTACTAGCCCAACACAAACTGTCCATCCAAAAATTAGATTAGGGCTTTGACCTCACACTCCTTCTTGTGAAATCTGCTATCCCAAAACAGTGCTAAACATATGACTAGGCTTCCTTTATACAATGTATAGGAGCCTTTTTTCAATAGCGGATGTAGGGCAACATCTAGTCCTCCTTTTGCTGCTGAGTAAGGCTTGTAGTTAGGGCACAAACTGAGCTACAGATTTAGCCTCATACTAGGAATTTATTCCATAGCTAATTATGCCTCATCCTAGGTTGTAGCTAGAACTCCTAGACTGTGGATTTAAGGCCTCCTCATGACAATGGATTAGGGCTGCCTTGCTACATATTGAAGCTCCCCTAGATCTCCTTTCAATCTGTGGATAGATCTTGCTTTTTCTGCGGATCAGGGGCCTCTCTTGACTGTGGCTTGGTGTTGGACACCTAATCCTCTAAGGGTTGGTGTGGAAGATGAATAGTCTAAGGAAGTCCAAGAGACCTTGGAATACGAAACCAAATGTCATATGAATATACTATAAATGTATATCATTTGCTAATAATAGACATACTCTCATGCTTATCTTTCATATTCTGCCTTCGCCATGTATGTGTTTAACATGGTATCAGAGCGGGGGTATTCCTTCCCTGCTCATATTTGAGCCACTTGTTTTATGGCCTTTCTATGCAAGTCATTTCTGCCATTAGTTCTGCATTTCATAAATGTTTTCTTAGCTAAATTATAGCTGCAACCTCTGCCATTGTTCCATCCTTTGCAGGTTATCAAATATGATTAATTCATTCACTGCATTATAATGCCTAGTCTCATTCACTGCATTGTAAAACCTATACTTCTCTCTCCATAATCGTCTTGAATTCCACCAAAAAAATTTTCATTGCCTATTGGAGAAGAAGAAAAAGTTGCACGGGAAGAAGAAACGTCAAATCTTGGAAGCAAAAGAATGCTAGATATCACCAGGATCTTAATGAAATGCCAATCCTGGCTAAGAATGAATCACTGCAACCATGACCATGAGAAATGGTGACAACACTCCTCCTGACACTAGAAGGAGAAGAATTTCGACATCTTCGCTTTGAGGAAAGAAATGATATTTGACATTGCCGCAAAAGGAATGAAGGGAACGAGCTGGGAAAAGGAATTGGGAGCGATAAAAAAAATGGTAAGGGTTCTGAGTAATTTCACTGTAATTCTCTCACAGCTACACATGTCAATTATATAAATATCGAAGGGATTGAAAAGGTAAGACAAACTGTTGTAATCGAGCCGAGAGAGCCAAGACTTTGTAATTTCCATTTTATTGAATATCACAGTCGATTAATATTGAGCTTAAGCATCTTTGTTAAAATATGAATTAAGCACATGGGTAGTATTCGGCAAGTAGTAAGTGGTATCTCACATGCCCTAAAGGCTGGAAATGGTATTCCTAAATTTCATGCAATTAACCTTAGTGGGCGACACGTAGAACGAGAAAACCACTTTTCTCGCACGCTCCCGACCAGATATTGGTCGTGCAAGATTTCACACGGGATTGCGCAACAGCCGTTCGATTGGATGGGTCCCATCGACGGTGGAGATCGTCCGGGTTAGTTGGTGAGCGGACGATGCAATATCTATTGGATCTGGAGAAGTGAGATCAATAGCGTGTATTGAAGCACTTGATAAAAGGAGAATCAACAAGGGACCGACAATGATTGGTCAGACAAACGAGACCCTCAGGGGAAAATAACATGTTGTGGATATAACTGCTATTATTGTGTGCATGCCTATTTCATACTACACATTGTCCGACTGACCACTCTAAGCTAGAATTGTGTTGGAGGTTGACTGCTACGCATTGAAACCAAAATTGGCACACCATTTGGTGTGTTATTGCAGTTGGTATGTTATTACTCATAGTTGATTGATATTATTGATTGACGAAGTGTTGTGTATGCACAGTTATTACCATGGATACACACAGTTATTGCAGTTGCAGTATATTCGTTTAACGCCATACCATTTCTTTGCATTACCATACCTCCTCCCACTACAAATGACTCTTGGAATTCCTCAGTTCCATCTTTGGATTCTCTGCCTCAAGCAACGGCTCTTTCAATGCTATATGCACAATTATTACCACCAAACGCTACCGCTCTCCATCCATTCAGAACATTGTCTCCATATATAATGTTGTATCCCCATATATAACGTTGGTATGTATACAACGTTGTTTGGCTTCGACATCTACTCCATTTGGTGGAGCATCTACTCCAACATTTGGGAGCAGCACAACATTTGGAAGCACTCCATCTCCTTTTGGTCAGAGTTCGGATTTTGGAGCTCAGTCAACAACTCCAACATTTGGTAGCCCGATATTTGGACAAACTACCTTTGGTGGACAGCACGAAGGTAGTAGAGTGGCATCATATACAAGTACAAATGAGGCAAAGTCAAGTCACACTCGGAAAATCAACAACGTAGAAAGAATTAAATAGCAAAGAACGGGAACCATCAGATCAACCAGATCAATAGAAAAGATTGATAGAATAGGATCGAAGAAGATCTTATCATGCAAAATAAAGTCAAGAAGTGAAGGGATCATATTAAGTCACGTGACAGCAGAATAATGGAGCGGTCTACGAAAGCGGTAAGTAGTATCTCGCATGGTTTTAAAATGGTAAGCGGTATTTTACAAATTCACATGATTAACCTGAGGGGTTGCTATGTAGCACACCCAAAACAACTTTTCTCCCATGCTTTTAGAGTATTAACTATCGTGCTTGTTATCGTGCGATATGGCACGATTACTGTTGGATTGAGGTAGGAGAAATAAACGATGGAGATTGGATCAAGCTAGTTGGCACGGGTTATTGCGCGATAATCGTCGGATTGAGGAATGAGATCGACATCGAATATTTAATGTGCTAAGGAGAGCATCGATATATATGCAAAGGTTTTTGGAATGGAAGAAAGGTAAGGTTTCAGTGTGGTTTATGAAATATTTCTATTATATGGGAATTATAATAGAAATAAGCAGGATTAATGTATTATGGTTTAAGTTGAGTTTTAACGAAAGTCTAAAATCCATGGTGTGGTTAATATGCGCGAGTAATGAGAATTAATCAAATATTATGAAGGATTTATAAGGTTCCACTCAAAGGTTTATAAAGGTATAGACTTTGGATAGTTAAATCAAACATTTCCACATAGAGTTTATTAAAGGATCATTAAACCTTGACTTGTGAAGATTGTGTATACTCCCGCGAAAGCTTTGTGCATTGATGCATTCTTATGCCGTGAGTACATGTTGTTGGACACAACTACTCTTTCAGCCAGAGATAGCTTTGATGAGCTAACTAGATTGGGTGCCAGAACTCGGTCTATTGCAGATTCTATTACTCAGATTATCAATGCCGCCTTTGGTGTGTATCAGATCTGTGTATACTTAGTTATAAAGATGATTGCATATGTGAATCTTGAATGCAAAAATGATTTGTAAGTAGGCTCTAGAACTATAAGACAAAGCTCATTTGCAAAGAAAGTAGAAGATTGGATCTTCTTTTGTACAATGTGAGTAATTTGAGAAGTAAGTGCATTGAAGCATCATTTGCTGCATTGAAATTAGTACTGGGCTGTATGCTACAGTGACTGGGTGATATTGGTACCCTGTTACTCATCTAATAGTTACAACTATTTATAATTTTATAGGTCAATTTGTGGTTGAAGATAAAATCATTTCTCTGATTATATTGGTTTGAAATGGATTGAATGGATGATGTATTGAAACTATTGAATAATTTAATACATTCCACTATTGATGAGATGGTTAAAATAAAAAAAACCTCTCTTTCCAATATTAAAATTTGTCTCCAAAATGTACAAGAGAATATTGAGTTTTTGTAGCTTGAGACAAAACTACAACATCGTAAGCACAATTTTGCTCAGAATAATGAAACAAACTCCCATAAATAGCAAGTCAATAATGTTACAAACTTAGATCCAGTGCCCAATGAAGTAGCAAAGTCACATGCAGATGCAGAAGTTCGGTCTGCACTTCCCAAGCCCATCATCAGACCTTGGGAAGAGCTTGTCCATAACAAGCACATAACTGGTCTTGGATATGACAAGGACATGTGCTTTCATATTCCAGACTACTCAAAACCCATCCAATTTCAGAGTGCTGGATTCCTTCATGATAGTTCACCTTTAGTTGTTCTAGATTTTCCCCCTCTTCCACAACAACAACAGAAGATTGTGAAATGCCAACACTATGACCAAGTTGGCCATATGAAAGATAACTATTTTGATATTCATCCATGTAAGCACTGTCATAAAACCAGTCATTCTTCAAACAGATGCTTCAGAAACAAACCTATTGCAAGAACAAAGATTCATATTGGATGGATTGCTTCTCGGCAATGGGCTTCAACAACCAAGAAGATATTTCGCTCATACAATGGGATTTGTTCTCGAGTATTGAATAATCTTGCAGTTGAGTTTTCTTCATCTTCTCACATTGTATATGACAGGGGGAAAATCATGGTCATCTACGAGCTTCAAATCCACATCAAGCAAGCCTGAGCCACAACCTGCCATATCAGATTTAGAGTTGTAGCTAGAGACAAATATGCCCTTGAGCATGCCTTCAGTTGGTGATGCATCTTCAAAGAATTGGAGACACTTCCTCTAACATAAGACTTTAGTTTGTTTCCAGTTTTGGAAGATTTCCAAGAGTTGCATTAAGCATTCCAGAGTTGTTGGTCATCCTTCAACCATCACAGGTTGAGACCTCCCTTTTTAGGTTGAGGTTCTCCATTTTATGCAGGGTGAGACCTCCCTTTCATGGTTGAAGGTTTCCCTCTTCAAAACATTAGGAGCACTTCCTCTAGCATAAGGCCTCAACTTCATGCCAGACTTGGAAGAGTTCTGGGAATTGCACTAAGCATTCCAGTGTTGGTAGTCATCCTTAAACCACCGCCCTTTATACCAACATTTTAGAGAGCACATTCAGCCTAGTGTTGCCATGCATTTTTGCACGTTTTGTATTACAACTCTCTTCTTGGACTCATACATAACCCTTCAGATTAAGGGGGGGAGAATGTTGGACACCTAATCCTCTAAGGGTTGGTGTGGAAGCTGAATAGTCTAAGGAAGTCCAAGAGACCTTGGAATACGAAACCAAAGGTCATATGAATGTACAGTAAATGTATATCATTTTTAATAATAGACATAATCTCATGCTTATATTTCATATTTTGTCTTCGCCATGTATGTGTTTAACACTAGGGCATCCCTCTTTTGCTGTGTATAGGGTCTCCTTGCTGTGGAATGGAGTCTTCCTTTTCTAGTGTATAAGGCCTCCTAGGCTGCTGCCAGATGTCTCCCTTGAATTGCGGCCAGACCTCCTCACAAGATTGCTGCTAGATCTTGCTTTCAACTGCGGGTAGGATTCATTATGACAATGGTTAGGGCACATTGTGACGGCTGACTTAGGGCCTCATAGATCAACATTGTAGGTCTCTTCTAGACCTACATTTAGGGCTTCATCCTCTTATATTTCTCTTGCCACTAAAACCCAAAACAAGTGGAGAGAAATCAAGAGTGAAGTGTTTGTATAAATGACTATCAAGCCACCTCCTTTTGTACTAAAACGTTGAGCATAAGTGGGGGTTATTTGGTTGCTGGTTGACCTTGACAATTGTCACATTACACAAATAAATTCATATCTCCATGAATTCTTATCGGAATCGTATGATCTTTAGATCAATCCTACACCTCTCGATGAGAGGAATCTAAGAAAAATATCAGTTGCCATAAAGAAGGTGATCCACATGGAGTTTGGTCCTAGTTGCCAATTTTAACACTCCCTCTCAACTAGGGAGAACACCTCCACTGATCCATCTGCCAGATTGTGCTATCTCTGCCATTAGTGCCCTGCACTGCTCTGCTTTGTTGAACCATGAAGAAGATGAATTGATCAATAATATCTCATACCATTCTCTATTGACCCAAATTCAATCCCATATGAAGAGAGTGTGTCATACCACTCTTACTGATCCCAGATCGGTTCCAAAAGAGAGTGAGTTATATCACGAACTAACCCGAAGTCAGTGCCATTGATCCCAGATTGATATCAAAAGAGAGTGTCTCAAACCACTCATACTGACCCAAAGTCAGTTTCATTGATCCCAGATCAATACCAAAAGAGAGTGTCTCAAACCAGTCATACTGACCCAAAGTTAATTTCATTGATCCTAGATCAATATCATCCTAGCATAGGGAGTACGGTAGTAACACGATGTGTCTATTGGTACTAATATGGTCCCTATCCTCATTTCCCTGCTCTTTGGCCAAATGAGAGGTACTTCCCATGAGTTTGAGACTGCATAGGTAGGACGTCTTAGCAGGAGAAGAATGAACCAATCATCTTGCCTACATGTCGCAAGGGGTATCCCAGGGGAAGGCTGAACCACTCACCCTGTACATAACAAATCACTAGGGGAAGGCTGAACCACTCACCCTAAGACTGTGTCTTAGTAGGAGAAGGATGAACCACTCATCCTACCTACATAGCAGACCACCAGGGGAGGGTTGAACCATTTATCCTATGGCTGCTCATCGCTCCAAGATGTACCCCCAAGCCCCTCGGAGCTCCCATAGCTCAATGTCCATATCATATAGGACACTTAGGAGACACGACCCTAGCCATTCTTAGAAAGTCACAAATTTGACCTTTCCCAGTGGCTTCAATAAAATGTCGGTGACCTGTAAGTCCCAATCCGATGGAGCCTTCTTTCTCATCAATGTAACATATCCTAGATAAAGTGGTACTTGATGTCTATATGCTTGAAGCGATCATAGAATACAAGGTTCCTCAACAATCAAATCCCACTTTGGTTGTCACAGAAGATCACGATGGTATCTAGCATGTGTCGAAACAACTCACTAAAGAGCTTCCTCAACCAGGCAGCTTCACACGAGGTCATATTCGTAACTATGTATTCAGCCTCAGCGTTGCTCAAAGCAACCGACTTCTCCTTCCTGCCCATCTAGGATATCTAAGAAAAACCCAAAGATAACCAACACCTAGAAGTGATCTTGTGATCCTCTACGCTGCCTGCCCAGTCAACATTTGAACAGTCACGCAGCTTCACATTTCTGGAAGTGTATCTTAATCCACGAGAGATTGTGCCCCAAACATATCTCAAATGATTCTTCGCACCAGTCTAGTGAGGCTTAACCATATATGAGCTCAACATGCTAACTGCAAAACATATATCCAGACGGAATTTCACCAAGAACATCAATGCTAATATGAGTTTATGAAACTCAGAGGCATTTCCCAAATCAGGTCCGACATCACTACCACATAACTTCTGAAAGTTAAGCTCCATCAAGGTAGTCATGGGATTGCAGTTTACTATTCCAAATCCGGAATCCAACTCCCTCTTACTTTTGCAAATGAGAGGGTTTGCACATGTCAGGAAGAGGTCATCCTCATAAGGTGCTAGTATGAGAGGTCTATCATCCACAACCTTCAAGAGATGGTTTGGATTGGCTTCACTCCTATTGAATCTCAACTTCATCAGACAACTATCAATCCTCTCATATCAAGCCCGGGGTGTTTTGCTTCAAGCCATAGAGGGATTTCTTCCACCTACATACATGAGATTCCTGATCATGAATCTCAAACCCCTCGGGTTGTTCTAAATCTATGGACTTGCTACATGAGGGGAATGGTCCCCTTGTAAGATTTTCTTTTGGTACATCTCAGACATGTACTTTCATGCTCTTCGTGAATTCAAGCATCCTTGTCACCATTTGACTCACATCGGGTAGGGTCCCATAATAAGAAGACCTTGGTGCTATAGAAGAGATGTGTCAATTGACATGGTCCCCAATGGAATTCTTGCAACTTGATACAAATTTCAAATCCTAAACTCAAGGATAAAAGCATCTTTGAAAATTCTATTTTCAAACACGTACCTTTCCATCGATGAATGCCACCTTGAAACCTTGACTTCCATTGCCGAAATGGACACCAGGTTCTTCTTGCAATCAATTACATAAAGAGATTCTTGTAAATGAATCGAGTTACCCTAATTCAATTGAGGAGTAACATTCCATACACCCTTTCCGTGATAGGTGGCATTGAATCCAAGTATAATCCCATGATTGTTTCCATCTCTACCAAATAAGAGAGAGCACCCTTTAATCCGATGAAGTGCCTTGAAGCACTACAACTAATAAACTAGATTCCAAAAGAGTTTAGAGGAGAGGGATAATATAAGATAATGCTTCTTTATCTGATCAAAAACATCATTTGATTCTTCATACCTGGGTTCCTTGCTTTCTTTGAAGAGTCAGCCATTTCCTTGATGTCCTACATTACCTATCATTCCTCCAATTATTGAAGATGTCCCTGGAATGATTATTATCATCATCAAGTGATGTGTCCCTAGCATTAGGAAACTCCTTTGCATAATGGCCGAACTTATTGCAAGATATGCATCTGCCTTTCCTTCCACCCTTAGATCTAGACTTCCCATTGAAGTGATCTTTAGGTAGGCCATTAGATGCTTCCATTGCGCCACTCAGATAATATTCTCTGCTTTGACTTCTCCATTGGCAAATTTGAGGAGGGATGAGGAACCCATTGAGCCTTTTTCCTTTCCAACTGTCTTCGGTGATTTCTCTTTCACTCTTGCTTGGGCTTTGTCTTCACCTCAACTTCGATACCGTGTTAATTTTAGGTATGTTCTATGCCGATAACAAATTTACTTCAATTTTCCATTTTAGCTCAATATCAATTCCAGATTAGCAATCACATTTAACATGATAGTAAAATGCAGATAGAACATAAACATAAATCACAGAAGACAAGCCAAGGCAAGAGGACACAAGATGTGGCACTAGCCAGGGACAAAACCCAATGTGGGGAAACCCTTGATCAATTCTTCTTATATGTTCTTCAATAGTTCAGTAGAGAGAGAGATAGTACATATACATCAGGAGTCAACCTTTTGACTTATCTAAATAAGAGCAGAGACCTTCTCTAATAAGATGGCAGATGAGGTCGCTGATGTGAGCTTAGGTGAAGGCATACTGCTTCCATTGATCCAAGGTGACTCCATCACCGTGCTGCTCCTCACTGTGCTGCATCCAATCATCATGCTGCACCTATGTTGCATCCATAATTGTGTTGCACCTTTCTGGTTGAATCAACCTCAATGCAGTCCTTTCAACATCATGTTGCTAGCTATGGCTTGCGGCCTAACTCAACAAGATTGAACCTGAATAAGGTCCAAAGTACTGTCTCCTAACATTCACAAAATCTGCCCAGATTTGTCTACAATTATCCTCTAAGGGAAGGCTATCTCCTATGCCTTCGACAAGATCGTGCTCACTTGTCATCATATGATATGGCATCATGGCACTGATATTCCACACAATCATAAACCCAAATACCCTCTGTCCATTCATTAATTCATGTATATATCTGACATGCCATACATTAGATTGAAGATATCACTATCATATGTTGACAAGATTTTACTGCTGTGCTTTATTGTCATTAGCACATGAGTTACTATCATACAACATAGCCATAATCTTACACTAAAGATAGCTGCCCACACATGGTAATTTCTTTACTTGACACTTCGTTGACTAAGGGCTCTTTGTACTAGCCTAACACAAACTGTCCATCCAAAACTTAGATTAGGGGTCTGACCTTGCACTCCTTCCTGTGCAATTCACTGTCCCAAAACAATGTTAAACATATGACCGGGCTTCCTCTATACAACGTATAAGAGCCTTCTTTAACATTGGATGTAGGGAAGCATCTAGTCCTCCTTTTGTTGCTGAGTAAGGCCTGCGGTTAGGGTACAAACTGAGTTGCAGATTTAGCCTCATACTAGGCATGTCTTCCATAGCTAATTAGGCCTCATCCTGGGTTGTGTCTGGGACTCCTAGAATGTGCATTTAAGGCCTCCTCACGACAACGAATTAGGTATACCTTGCTGCGTATTGAAGCTCCCCTATATCTCGCTTCAATCTGCGGCTAGATCTTGCTTTTGCTGCAGATCAGGAGCCTCTCTTTCCTGTGGCTAGGGCAACCCTCTTTTGCTGCATATAGGGTCTCCTTGCTGCAGAATGGAGTCTTCCTTTTCTAGCATATAAGGCCTCCTAGACTACTGCCAGATGTCTCCCTTGAATTGCGGCCAAACCTCCTGAGAAGACTACTTCTAGATATTGCTTTCAACTACGGGTAGGCTTCATTATGACAACGGCTAGGGCACATTGTCACAACTGACTTAGGGCCTCATAGATCAACATTGTAGGTCTCTTCTAGACCTGCGTTTAGGGCTTCATCCTCTTAGATTTCTCTTGCCACTAAAACCCAAAACAAGTGGAGAGAAATCAAGAGTGAAGTGTGTGTCTAAATGACTGTCAAGCCACCTCCTTTTATACTATAACGTTGAGCACAAGTGGGGGTTATTTGGTTGCTGGAAAACCTTGACGAATTGTCACTTTTTTTCATGTATTTATCATTTTTTGTGTAGTAGGGTTCATCAAAAGTATTCAACATGGGTACTATGAGGAATTAAATTTTTCATCCAATGAGTACTCCGACTCGAAATTTGAGTAAAACCTTTGGGATATAAGTTAAAAATACAAGTTGAAAAATTAGTTTTATTATTTTTTAATATTTTACTTTTTACTCAAAAAATGGTGAATCATCCCCCATGGTTGACATTATCATATTGAATCCTATTGGTTCTTATACAGTTTATTTTGGTTGTACATTTTTCTTAGGAGGCCAATTTTAGACCTCAAAATTCCCCTAAATGACACTCTCATTGTTTTGATGAAGTTTTATTGAATGACCTTACTTGATCTTATTGATAATGAAGAGCATGGTAACTTGGATGATAGATGTATACGTGTAATATTGATCTCTATATATATCTTACTAACTATGGTCATGCCTTGATGTGATGAGTAACTATGCCATATATTATTGTCCTAACTTGATGGAGTGACTTGATATAAAGGGTCATTGTGTTCATAATCTCTGAGATATAATGTTGCATCTATATGTTGCTTTGAGTCTAACCTTTGATGAAATATTGTTGTCATGATGATGATAGCCATGATAGATATATGTTTATGATCTAATATATCTGTTGTTGCTTGAATCTAGCAAAGACAGGTTGATGACATGAATAAAGATTAATGAATTGGATTCCTAGTCAGAGGGAGAATATCTTCTCAATATTATTACTCACACAACTATTTGCATTATGTACTATTGAAGTATAACTTATGTGTATCTGAAATTATTGAACTACAATAGGTCCCAGAGTTGAAGTCCATAAAGAGATTAGGTTTTATGCTTCGGATGCAGTCATAAAACTAGGAAATCTCATCCTTGGATGCATGCATGCTAAGGCTTAGAGAGCATCCAAGCAACTAAAGCTTTTTGACCATCATATAAAGCTTTTTGGACTCTAAATCAAGGTGTCTGTGACATATTGTGTCACTGTAATATGATTTCTAAAATTGTTGGATTAAATTGTGGAGCATTGTGCATGAAATCATATGTTCACCTAGGAGATGCTAGTCCTACAGATGTGTGGCATATAACAACAAGATCTGTAAGTAGGAAAAGTTTAGTTTTTTTTTTCCATAATATGAACATGCAGACTAAACTTATGTTTGCAGTTGACCGGGACATACATATAGATATGTCACTATGTTTGTGCTATAAGAGGTTGGCATGATTTGTCTTACTGATATATATGAACAATGTTTTGTCATGATGCTTGACAATAACTTTGAATTTTTTATTGAGATATGCTTTGACTATAGATCTCTCTACGAAAGCGAATTTGGAATTGACCTGATGACTAATGATATAATTTGACGATTATTTATTTTCCCTGATGTATATTCTATGTGGGCATAGTGGCTTATGTGGGTATTCGGAAAAATGATTTTGTATTTGCCTCCTCGTTCCTTGCACAATGGTTGAAATATTGATAGTTGTGATTCAACATGAACATGGAACCTACTTGACTCATCCTTGGTGTATGCATTTGCATATAGTGATAGAAATGACTTATGTTATGATTATGACCTGATAAAGTTTGGATTGATATTGCATAACTGATTACAACTTGTTGGCACGATGAAGTCATGATTTGATATGAGCTCCACCTATCTCCTAGTTGAAAGCATTGATACTGTGATAATAATGACTTTGATAATGGTTGTGATCTGACTTCTAAGCTTTGATAAAATGACTTTGCTGATGTGATGGTTCAACATTGATTTATGTAAGGTTGATTATGATGGCTTAGAAAGACATTATGCTTAGAACATTGCATGAAGAAAGCTCCCCGATCCTGATATGTCTATATTTGTCAGTTATTTGATGAAGTTAGGATGATGGGTTCCAAGATATCGCTTTGATTTTGATTATGGTTTTGGTTTTGGTTTTGGTTTTATATCTTGATGATCTACCCTTGACAGATGATGAGCATCTAATGATTTAAATGAGAGGGAGATAGATTCTTAAGCTCAAAATTATGTATCATGGCATGTTGAATCAATATCTAGAATTTGGGAAAGAATTTCCACATTGCAAAGCTTTTGGAAAAATGTTTTTTTAAATCCTTGGACACGCCTATTTGAAGTTCAAAATATTGTTGAACTTAACATGGCATCCAAAAATTGTTTGAAGCTGATGAGCCTAGGTATTGCAACAAGAATGCTGCAACTCCCAGGGCTACCAACTTTACTTATCAACCCGGGGTTCGTACAAACTTGGAGGAGACAATGCTATATGCACAAGTATAAGTGAAGGTCCTGCCTGTTGTCACTTTTTCATCTGGCAAGAGACCCCAGGGGTTCTAAGCCAGACTTCTATAGGGTAAGAAGAAGCTTAATTCTTTGATGGAAGAAGAGCAAATCTATCCTAAGAGAGAGCTACTCTACTGCAGTATTGAAGAAAACTACATGTAATGATAAACCACACCATACCCTAACTAACCATCTAAACAACTATGCTAAACAAAATTGCTCAATCAACACTAACCTAATGCTACTACCTAAGTTGCAGAGGTAAAGAGCATCAAAATATACTAAGGTGCAAACAAAGAAACTAAGCTAAATCGGTTTTCAAGCGGAAAAAGGAGTTGGAGATTGAAATTGGTGAAAGGAGGATGTGAGGATGCAGTAGTGCATAGGGACTGTTGGATCGATCAACGAATAGAAGATGGACGGTGGAAATCTTATCACGAAGGCTTAAGTGAATAGATGGATGAACAGGGTGAACGCATAGGATGAACGACGAAGGTCTTATCACGGAGGTTAAGTGGATAGATGGATGAACCAGATGAACGAACAGGATGAACGACGAAGATCTTATCACGGAGATTAAGTCAAGAGATGGATGGATAGGATTAATCGAGGATGGACGGTGGAGATCATATCGTGGGAAAAAGAAATGTGGGGAAATGATGGAGCGAGTTTCTAAGGTGGTAAGTAGTTTCTCGTGCGCCGTCAAGGTTGTAAGCTGTATTTTTGAATTTCACGCGATTAGCCTGACTGAGTGACACGTAGCACGATAAAACCACTTTTCTCAGGTGCTCTTGGGCGGATAACGGTCATGTAAGAATCTACGCGAGATTGCACGATAGCCGTTGGATTAGGCGAGGCTGATCAATGGTGAAGATCAGCCAAGCTAGTTGGCGATCGGGTGACGAGATAACCGTCGGATCAAGCGAGGCAAATCGACGGTGGGGAATTAAAGTGCATAAAGTAAGTGGAAGACTTCACGCGAGGTGGTAGTTGGATAAACTAATGAATCAGATGGTGATTGGGCAAGATTTTTGTGGATCGGAAGGTGAGGAAACGATGCCTGAAGAACGTGCTGAAGGAGGTTTCAAATAAAAACGACAGAAAAACCAGTGAGGGTGAACAAGTAACTGCATCAAACAACAAACTCCATAGCTCATGCGCGAACTGTTGGGTCGTTAATATGCCATTATTATTATCACTTTTGAATGCTTATTCCACCTATTTCTACCGTTCTTCATCACGTCATTTATCATAATTTATCATATTTCTATTTTACAATGATTTATGCTCTTATGTAAAAATATTATTTATTCTCCTTTATTTCTAATAAATTGATGATTATGCATGATTTTATCAATGGTAGTTTTAATAAATTGGTTGTAACATTATTCACCATTTTTAGCCTCCAAGATAATTTCCAGATTGAAGATTTGATCATTAAAAGTGCCAATTCAGAAATTCGCTCGAACAAAAAGTGATAATTTTGCGGTTGAGATTCTGGGCAAACAAAAAAGAAGAATCTAGAAAATCCGGAACATGGGTTTTGTCCAGAACGGACCCAATTGACATTTTTAAAAGAACGGTTTGCAAAAATTCGGCTTGTATTGAGAGAAACGCAGGGTTCTTTGAGCATGATTTTCTTAGCTGCAAAGCCAAATTCGCCTTGCTCTTGTTGAAAGATGAATGGAAATATATTTTCTTGTTGATCAATTGGTTGGAAACAATCCAATTTTGTAATAGAAATCATGTTGTAACTATCTCTGTTGTAACTTCTCTCTGATCTCTCTCTATTTAAATGAAAACAAAGATCATAGAGGGGGATGGAAAAATGGAAGAGAATTGAGGATTCAAAATTGGAAATTCAAGAATGATGATGGGATAGGATAGAATAGGAGGAAAATGAGATTGTTGCATTACCATTGTAATTCTCAAAGATTCAGCTGCTGTAATGATTTCACAGTTTGATGATGAATAAATAATAGGGTTGCTGTTCATTCTTCTCATCTGAAGTAGCCCAGCAGCATCCGCTGGCGGCTAAGGGCCCAGCCTCTGGTGGAGTATGCTGCTGTTGTATTATATCTTTCCAATTTCCGCTGTGTGTTGGTTTGATTTAATTCCTATTTCTTTGAATCGTATTGCCTTACAATTTCATGTTTTTGCAGCGAGCTGTTATAGTATTTTATGAAATTGTTTTATCACACAAGTTGAGATTGACTCACGTGGCTGTTCTTTTCCATCATAACAGTGATTATTATCCTTGTCTACTTATATTGTTATGCTGTTCATTTCAAATATAAAGCTTCGTGTGCTATTTCAATTATGGTTTCATTCCATTTGCTGTTCTGTTTGATTGATATTCATTACAGATTGTTGTTCAATAGGATTAGTTATTCGATTCCTTTAATTACAGTTTGCTATCCATTTACTTTGCTGTTCATTTCTGTTGGTTAATTGAAAAGAGTTTGCTTTTAAAGAGCTTTCTTAGTTTACTTTCAATAGCAGCATTAGTTCAATTTCTATTTCCTTTTAATTGCTTTAAAGCAGGACTGTCAACTGTAGAGAGCATTGGTTATTACTTCCTTGTTCCCAGATTGATTGTCTTGTTCCAGTTTGATTTCAATTGCATCAATCTCTAGAGGAATGAGTTATTGCTACTGTATCCTCAATTGATGGTTGTTTGACTGAATGATTTAATTACGCAGCATTTGAGTTTCTTGCTATTCTAATTAGATTTTGTTTCAAGCATTCATTTACTTTTGCATTTTAAGCACTATACTGCAAAACATTACTCTTGAGTAAATAGTCGCCTCAGACTGAGTACACTCTTGAAATAGAAATTCGTCCCCGGGTTGACAATTAATGTGAAGGTAATTAGGAGTTAAAAAGACACCTTTTTATCGCTCGACATTTTGGCGCCATTGCCAAGGAGAGTGTAGCCATTTTTCTAAGAGTAGTGTGCATCTGATGAGTGCCTGCTAGGAAAGAATTGGGTATTAAAAATTGAAGGTAAGAGCCTGCGTACGGAGCATGTAAAAGCCCTGCTCCCCCGCCCACTTTCCAGTAGGACTGTTAAAGAACTTAGAGTAGAAATAGATGTTTGAATTTTTGTGTGAATGACTAAAATATATATATATATATATATAGATATAAAATTTTGGAAAAATGAATCATATGATTTCACTCAAGTGGTGATGTAAGCACCACCCATTTCACTAACTAATTGACATGAACATTTGAAGAAGGAGGTTCGAAGAAATACATGAAGAACATCTTTTGTTATGGTAAGAAATGACTCACATTTCTACTTTTGAATTTCTTGCTCAACTAATTCCACACCCTCACCACAATAAACCAGTACAACATGCTTACAATGTTGAACTGCAAAATTTGCCCACTCTTCCCACCCATTCTATCTCACATGCGCCATTAGAAAAAATTTATAATGAGATTCAGAATGTTTCAAATTCAAAAATTGTAGAAGTTATGGGAAAAAATGAGGTTTCTTTTAGATTGCTCAACAAGCCATTTTAAAAAGCTCAAGAATTTCATGGTATGATGGCTATGGGAAGTCAAGAAAGTAAAGAATACATTGAAGATTGGTTTCACTCCATACTTCAACAATTTTTGACACCATTTTTTTCAAGGGAAGATGGCTTCTCATACCCTAATTTTTATCAACTTGTATTTTTCAAATTTGGGTATGTACATATTAGAGGCCCCTATTTCTAAAATGGTTCCACTGGAAATACTCTTATACATAAACATATTCGATTCTCAAAGAATAGTAGGATAGTGGAGAAAATAAATAAATAAAGACATAAATAAATATATTTTGTTTTTATGTAAAACGAGTTGTTTTTTGTTGCAACACGCTATCGAAATCAACATCGGTGATAAATGTTTCAATTCATTTGTGTATGTATATGATTTATAATGGAAATAAAAATTCTACAAACACTTATATTCATTTTTATCATCAATATAGAAAAAATGCTTGAATATCATTTTTTTAGGCTTGCGGGCTTGATGAAATTTTTGGAAAACAGTCGGGACAGTCATGTTTTGAGGGACCAAAAGGGAATATTTTAAAAACCTGTTTCTATCTTAAGTAGCCCTTTATGTCTACTTTCAAACCCAATTTTAATCACTCAATTTGGGTTTGAAACAAAAAAGTTAGAACCAAAACATTGACAGGGTGCCTAGCGGGCAGCTCAGGAACAGAGTTGGGACAGTCAGTTTTTGGAGATCTAAATGACCATATTTTTAAAACCTGTTTCTATGGTAAATTACCCTATGAATCTAGTTTACAAGGCAATTGGAATCACTCATTTTCCATATCTTATGGCGAAGTTATGATCAAAATACTGACTGTCTATCGTAAATCAGCACTCTTAAAACTCTGTTTTTCCGACTGTTCCTTAGAGTATTTGACCTATCAATTCTTCTTGTCTTCAAAACCTATTTCTATTGGAGATAAATAAATTAATATACTTTCATTTCCAATTTTAATCATTTGAATTTGACATCAAACGAAAATTTATGCTTGAAATATCAACTGTTGGTCTAAGCTGGGTAATCAAAAGTGACTCTATTATGCAGGTTGTTCTAACTAAAATTGACATATCATATCATTGAATTCTTAAAACCTGTTTCTATTGGAGATACACCTTTGAATTAGCTTTCATCTGGCTTTGTAATCACTCAATTTGGACGAAAAGCAAAGAAGTTGTGATTAAAACACTGCTGGTTAGTATGGTCGACCACTGCTCTCCCGCAGGTGACAAATAAATTTTACTTTGTTATTTTCTCAATGGATTTGTTATATAGAGTAACTAATTGTTGTTTTTTTGCATAATTCTTAGATTAGGGGAGCCCAATCACCTCTCTTTCTCCATGATTTAATGTTTTATTGCAGGTAGACACTCGTTTTTTTGCAGGTCCTAGGAGAAAAAGAATGTCAATTTATGGACGAGTGATTCTTGAAAGAAATTTTAAATGAAACAAAGGAATTTCATCCAACTCGTTACCTAATGGATTCATAATAGAAGAAATAAAGAATTGATTTCCATCTGAAGATTCATGTCATGTCTTTGCTGCCAAAACATTTTTCGAAGAGATCATTTTTTTTTTTACATAATATCATAGCTGTTGTAACTTAATTTACTTATTCGCATACTATTTTTTAAATAAAATGTTGTTTCTTTTCTAATCTCTCTTATATTTTGTGTTTTAGGTGTTGCTTCATTCAAACTGTAACCCATCCTCAACATCAATGCAGTGAACAACTAATTCATTCTTTATGTGCTTGCATTTTATGCTTGTGCATTTTGCTGTTCCTTTTCTGAAGGGACAACATTTGTGTGCACTTTTGTCGTTTATGCTGTTCCTTTTTTAAAGGGACAACTTTTCGTTTCGCTGTTCTTTTTTCAAAAGAACAACACTTTTTGTGTTAGCTGTTCCTTTTCCATGGTTCATTTTGCTGTTCCTTTTTCACGTTTTTGCTGTTCCTTTGTAAAAGGAACAACACTTTTGCACTTTCACGTTTTGCTGTTCCTTTTCGAATGGAACAATGCTTCTTCACTTTCACGTTTTGCTGTTCCTTTTTGAAATGGAACAACGCTTCTACACTTTCACGTTTTGCTGTTCATTTTCGAAATGGAACAACGCTTCTGCACTTTCACATTTTGCTGTTCATTTTCGAAATGGAACAACGCTTCTGCACTTTCACGTTTTGCTGTTCATTTTCGAAATGGGACAGCGCTTCTACACTTTCACGTTTTGCTGTTCATTTTCAAAATGGGACAGCGCTTCTGCACTTTCACATTTTGCTGTTCCTTTTCGAAATGGCACAACGCTTCTGCACTTTCACGTTTTGATGTTCCTTTTCGAAATGGAACAACGCTTCTGCACTTTCACGTTTTGCTGTTCCCTTTCGAAATGGAACAGTGCTTCTACACTTTCGCGTTTTGCTGTTCCTTTTCGAAATGGAACAACGCTTCTGCTTTCACGTTTTACTGTTCCTTTTCGAAATGGAACAACGCTTCTGCACTTTCACGTTTTGCTGTTCCTTTTCGAAATGGAACAGTGCTTCTGCACTTTCACGTTTTGCTGTTCCTTTTCGAAATGGAACAACGCTTCTGCACTTTCACGTTTTGCTGTTCCTTTTCGAAATGGAACAACGCTTCTGCACTTTCACGTTTTGCTGTTCCTTTTCAAAATGGAACAACGTTTCTGCACTTTCACATTTTTGTTGTTCCTTTCCGAAGGAACAACACTTTCACATTTTTGCTGTTCCTTTTCAAAGGAACATCATTTTCGCATTTCTTGTTGTTTTTCTTAGGGAACAACACTTTTTCACATGCATTTTTTCCTTGTTCCCTACACGGAACAACACTTTTTCGTGTGTATTTTTGCTTTTTGGTGTGCATTTCCTTCGTTGTTCCCTACACGGAACAACACTTTTTTTGAGTGTTTTTGTCGTTCCTTCAAAGAAACAACACTTTGGGAGTATTTTCGAGAGCAACCCTTCCTTCCTCTTATGGGATTATTCCTAGTTCATCTCAACCACATTTCACTGATTCCCTTTCATGGCATAAAGTACGCTACGTTTATGAGGACAAGAATTATGGATTCTTTTGAAGCAAGTTAATATCATTCACGTTATGATCCTTAACAGGACAACTCCTTGATGATAGAATCTTTTCAAAAGGGACACAATTATTTATATACTACTTTACTGTATTGTTTTCTGCTGTACATGATACTGATTGATCATCTTAATACCATGCTGGTTCCACCCTTTCTGGTTATAATATTCTCTGTCTGTAATAAACGAGATTATGGGTATATTTTTTTCTTTTGACATGTTCAACTTCTTCCACCATCCCTGCTCTTAAGGAGTACTGAGCCTCCCTCTTTTTATCATAAAAATGTGTGATAACAACAAAATTTTGTTCACAGATGGAGGATAGGGGGTCTCATTACGAGCCAGCCTACCATGTTCATAAGGCTGTAACAAATTGACACTTCCATTATGGCCACCACACCAGGGTTATGATCCATTGGATAGCCAAATTATCCTTGGAACAGGAAGTCTCATCACGAGCCGGCCTGATCACTTTTGCTACATTCCGGTGAATGGCAGTGTGGTTATCTGGTTACCACGCCAGGACACTGATCTCTTCTGTAGAACAACACTGGAACTCTCCATTTATAAATTGAGGATCGTGGCTCATATGGGTTAAAAAGAAACCCTGTCGAGGCTATGGACGCCTACTGGCAGCAGAGGCTCTGCTTATGGTATTGAAGGTATATCTTATCGTCAATTATTACTATAATACCCTTTTCTTATTTTTTTCTTTTTATCGGAGAGGTTATTTCCTTAATTTTTTCCCTATTTTGAACCTTTACGCATGAGACATTATTTTCTGATCAATCACATCATTTTTCAGCTAGAACATCGTCAGTAAAGCATCTTTTTGGCATATTGCTGTCCTTTTTCTTTTTTCGCATAACTTATCACAATCCAAAGCATCCTATCTTTTATTCATAACTATCTTTACACACTCTACTCTCATTGCCTTGTCGCCAACATAACACCTCTCATACACTGTATGGTCATGGAATCCCTTTTCGAACTGGAGGGGGGAATGTATGCATTATGGGATTGCATGCGATATGATTACTGCACTATGCCATCACTTGTTGATCTGACAAAATATTAGTATTGCATGTATGCATAAGCTTTTCTTATTGAAATTTTTGCATGCATCTTATCTGTTGCTATTCAAAACTAACACTATGGATTCAAGAACATTGTATGCAAAATAGTGATTTGTTTACAGGAAAACAATAAGTATGAGCAGAAATCTATTCACAGCATGACCACACTATTGCAACTAAGAGGCGCGAACAACTCGCAAACGTGAACAATTCTTCAGACATGATGTGCTTGCCTAGATTCCACCTTTTGCATCACTTTCAACACCAACTTTGTCTACATCAGCTTCAACAAATGTCAGTACATATATGTCATTATGTAGGTAAAACTTGAGGTAAAATAATATAATTTTCTGATTTATTACGAATTTAGGAGAATTTAATGAAAATCCATTTTGAGCATTATTTATCATCCTTCATTCCACATCTTTACCACTTCCCATTTTTTTTCAGCGGCGTATTATCTTTCCGTTTGGGGAAGTGTTTCTTTCATTAATTTCTTTCTTATGACCATGTCATCCATTGTTATTCTTATTCATTCTTCACACCTCCCTTATTCCATGTTGTTTTACACCAAGCATAGCATTCAACAGATAGTAGCAACCACCTCTATTTGTTTTTTAGCATCGCATGAGGGCATGCTAATTCTTCAGAGAGGGGGAGGAATTGCTATGAATGATGGATGTTTTCTACCTTCTTTCTCATTTAAGGCATACAATTTCAGTGCAGAAATTGATTTCCACATATTTTTTGAAACTATGAATGGAGGAATTGCTATGCATGATGGATGTTTTCTACTCTCTTTCTCATTTAAGGCATACAATTTCAGTGCAGAAATTGATTTCCACATATTTTTTGAAACTATGAACTAAATTCTTGTGATTTCTGGAAAATACAGACATATTATTAAAATACACATACCCAGATAATTTCAAGATAAATCAGTTCATAAAATTTTGGAAATCATGCACTCTCACCTACAACCATTTTGTTTATATATCTCATGATCCGTGCATCAAAACGATTTGATTTTTGGATCATAGAGGCAATCATATATTATAAATTTACTTGCAACATTTCAACAAAAGCTGGTTTGTAGTTTTTGGGAAAATGGTTAATGAAGGTTGTTGTCACTTATATCATATTTTGCTGCAACTTCATTGTTATGCCTTCATCAAGATTGCTAAAATTGAATATTCATTAATTAAGGAAGAATTCATTTGTTCTATCCATTTGATGGGTTTTGTCTTGCTTGGTTAACACATGGGTTTTGAGTGTGGGGGTACGTTGGTCGTTAATATACCATTATTATTATCATTTTTGAATGCTTATTCCACCTATTTCTACCGTTCTTCATCACATCATTTATCATAATTTATTATATAATTCTATTTTACAATGATTTATGCTCTTATGTAAAAATATTATTTATTCTCCTTTATTTCTAATAAATTGATGATTATGCATGATTTTATCAATAATAGTTTTAATAAATTGGTTGTAACATTATTTACCATTTTTAGCCTCCAAGATAATTTCCAGATTGAAGATTTGATCATTAAAAGTGCCAACTCAGAAATTCGCTGGAATAAAAAGTGAAATTTTTGCAGTTGAGATTCTGGGCAAATAAAGAAGAATCTAGAAAATCTGGAACATGGGTTTTGTCCAGAACGGACCCAATTAACTTTTTTAAAGAACGGTTTGCCAAGATTCGGCTTGTACTGAGAGAAATATAGGGTTCTTTGAGCACAATTTTCTCAGATTTGTTGTTGCGGCCGTCCTCCAAATCTCAGCTGCAAAGCCAAATTCGCCTTGCTCTTGTTGAAAGATGAATGAAAATATATTTTCTTGTTGATGAATTGGTTGGAAACAATCCAATTTTGTAATAGAAATCATATTGTAACTATATCTGTTGTAACTTCTATCTGATCTCTCTCTATTTAAATAAAAACAAAGATCAGAGAGGGGGATGGAAAAATGGGGGGGAATTGAGGATTCAGAATTGGAAATTCAGGAATGATGATGGGATAGGATAGAATAGGAGGAAAATGAGATTGTTGCATTACCATTGTAATTCTCAAAGCTTCAACTGCTGTAATGATTTCACAGTTTGATGATGAATAAATAAAATGGTTGCTGTTCATTCTTCTCATCTGAAGTAGCCCAGCAGCATCCGCTGGCGGCTAAGGGCCCAACCTCTGGTGGAGTATGCTGTTGTTGTATTATATCTTTCCAATTTCTGCCATGTGTTGGTTTGATTTAATTCCTATTTCTTTGAATCGTATTGCCTTACAGTTTCATGTTTTTGCAGCGAGCTTTTATAGTATTTTATGAAATTGTTTTATCGCACAAGTTGAGATTGACTTGCGTGGCTGTTCTTTTCCATCATAACAGAGATTATTATCCTTTTCTACTTATATTGTTATGCTGTTCATTTCAAATATAAAGCTTCGCTGTGCTATTTCAGTTATGGTTTCATTCCATTTGCTGTTCTATTTGATTAATATTCATTACAGATTGCTGTTCAATAGGATTGGTTATTCGATTCCTTTAATTACAGTTTGCTATCCATTTACTTTGCTGTTCATTTTTGTTGGTTAATTGCAAAGAGTTTGCTTTTAAAGAGTTTTCCTAGTTTACTTTCAATAGCAGCGTTATTTCAATTTCTATTTCCTTTTAATTGCTTTAAATCAGGACTGTCAACTGTAGAGAACATGGGTTATTGCTTCCTCGTTCCCAGATTGATTGTCTTGTTCCAGTTTGATTTCAATTACATCAATCTTTAGAGGAATGAGTTATTGCTACTGCATCCTCAATTGATGGTTGTTTGGGTGAATGATTTAACTACGGAGCATTTGAGTTTCTTGCTTTTCTAATTAGATTTTGTTTCAAGCATTCATTTACTTTTTCATTTTAAGCACTATACTGCAAAACATTACTCTTGAGTAAATAACCGTGTCAGTTTGAGTACACTCTTGAAATAGAAAGTTGTCCCTAGGTTGACAATTAATGTGAAGGTAATTAGGAGTTAAAAATACACCTTTTTATCGCTCGACACGAACTAGAAACTTGTGTTTTTGGGGTTTCTGAAGGGTCTCTTCCTCAAGTCATGGTCCTAGAGGGAGGAGATGACGCCGAGACACTTGCAGACAACCTTATCGTGATCTCCTTCTCCTAGCTACCCTGTAAACTGAAAGAAGGCACAAATGGAAGTAAACTACAGTAAATGCAGCTACTGAAACAAATGAAAAAAAAACCATGAATAATCTACACTATACTGCTATAATGAAAATGCAGATACTTAAGCAAATGAACAATGAAAACCAGGAATCTATGCTACCTAAGCAAATAAATAGAACCATAAATCTATGTTAGCTTATATGTACAGTAAAGAGGAGCTTTAACTTCTCGGGTCGGGCCCTAACCCAAGAGCTTCAACCCTCTGAGTTAACTTAGAGTTGGCTCAAAACAAAACTCCTCTTTATTATAAAAACCATGGATTACATAACAAACTATCACAAGTCTTGCAGCTTATAAATAAAGTAGAGTTTTACAATCCGAATCTGAATCCTATTGAGGTCCTAAGCCTCTCTACTTATACATCTGATGTCTCTAACAAATTCCTTCCCATTAGGGAGGCTAGGCTCCCCACCCAAGATAAACTGGTTTCTATCCCTTTTACTTGCTCGGATGTCTTCTAGTCCTCAAAGTGATGGCTGTTTGCACTCCGAGCTGATGGAGGAATATGGGAATGGAGGGGTAGTAAATGAGGAGGATTTACCTCCTATAGTTACTCTCCCTTGTCCCGTTTGAGTTTTGACCAAGGTCTTTGCCATAGTTCCTTGCTTTTATCCTTTATGCCTACATTTTTCCTTGCTTTTATCCTTTATTCCTACGTTACATGCACATTAGACCACAAAGCGAAATATCCAACTCTAACTCATCTCATAAACAAAATATAATCAAAAGTATGCAATAAGTTGTGAAAATAGTTGGTTTGACTAAGCTAGGAGGTGAATTAAGGCCAATTAAGGCCCATATAACTACCTAATGATGAGGCTCATCATCACCTCCCTACTGAAAGTGTTGCTCATCGTCTGAGAAACTTAGTCAATGTCCATGCCTTCATGGCTTTGGTAGCCTCTCTGACATCCCGTGCTTCTGTTGTGGTCTCTTCTTCTTGTTTATAGAAGCCTGCTTTCCTTTCTATTTCTTCCCACTACCTCTTTTCCTCTTCTTCTTTTCTCCCTTCTAGCATCCGTAGGAGTAGTGGTGGACTAAGTTTTAGGCCTATCCAATTGACCTTCAACCTTTGCATTGATTGCTTATACATAGGTTTCCTGTTGAGTGCCTCTCTCAACCTTTGAGGGAAGTGATATTCTCTGATCTTCAAGCTATGTGGCAGTGTGTTCTATCTTCTGTAGCAAGTATGTATATTATCATCTCTTAGCAGCCTAAGAATATCCTCAAAATGTGAAATTTCTTGCTCTTGGGCAACAATATATCTAAGTTCCAACTGAGCATCATTTGCAATTAGATTATGGGTGCTGATTAGGGCCATGGGATTTGATTGTTCAGCTCTGATGAAATGAGGTTCATTTTTCTCTCTGGCCAATACTCTTTTCATCTCTACAGCCCTTGACTTCTCATGGTTCATCGATGATGACAAAGCCATTAATTTTAGATCTCATAGCTTTGCATTAGGATCCCAAATATTCATGTCTGTGAGGGCCATGTTGTGCAAGTAAAAATCAACGCTTTTGGCCTATCCTCTAGTGCACTTTGATCACAAAGATCAATAAACTACTTGCAGTCCTGAAATGGCATGGTGCCCCTATGTGCTAGTGTTTTAATATGAAACTGGAGCCATTTCTCTCTGAGGTAAGGAGCATATGATTTAGCTGACATCCTACACTGGATGCCTCCAAGGAGAGGTTGGCGATACATGCTAGTTGGTTTTCCTTTTCCTGCATCTGTTTCAATGCCTTCTTCCTCTCTGTTTTCTTATCTTCTTCCTTTTGCTATTCTTTCTCATCTCCATCAGTTTCTTCCTTCTTTTCCTCCTTTGTTTCAATATCATCCTCCTTGTATTCTCTTTCATTATGTTCCTCTGTATTAGTTTCTTCTTCCCCCATCTCATCGCCATCTAGATTTGTATCTTCTTTTTCTTGTTTTGCCTCCTCCTCACTGATAGAAGGACTAACATCATATGTGAGGGTTTTGATGTCATCCTCTACTGGTAAGTTTCTGAAAACTGACCATGTTATAGGGATCCTGAGGGTTTGGAGGGAAACCTTAATGAGGATCCTGATCAACCCATGGTGAGCCAACTATTGGGAATTCCCTTCCTTTACTTTGCTACTGAAGTCTATGAGTGATTGCATCAAGAAATAGAGTATACTGAGTCTTTGGTGAACTGGTGTTTCCACCCCAAGTCTTAATTCTTCAAGCATCCTCAAATGGTTGCCATAACCAACACTTTATCTACCCTCACATGAGATATATTTGATGAGTTGGTAACCTACCTCACTCCATGAGTATGGCAGACTGTCCCTCCTTACTCCATTTTTATCCTTTGTGGGTTCTTCACCTTCTAAAAAGAATATCCTTTTTGCCACCTTTTCACTTATAAACCAACTACCTTGTAACCTTTATAGCTTTTGATCAAATGATGCATATGAGTGAGTGAGTGAGATACTTACTTGTGGTCTTGATGCCATGTTGTAGTTTTCAAAGATCAGAGGTGTTGCGTTGTCTATTTTCTACATGGTCATTATTCTTCCTCCTCTGCTATCTATTGATGGTGTTTGTGACTGCAGATCTGATGCTACTGCTGCTGTGTAGCTCCTGGATTACCACTTGGAAATGTGTGGTGTATCCCTTAGAATTTCTTGATCATGTTGTTGGCTGGTGCTGTGAGGATGCTGTAATGAATGGAAAGAGGGAGTAGGAGTGTGTGTGGATGCAGGGATGATGGTAATGGTTGAGTTAATTGGTTAGATAATGTCTAGTATAAATTTTAGGGACCTAACCAATCTACCATTCAGGGGATCCTATAGAAAACACAATCTTCACCTGAATTGAAGCAATGAAGTGAAAAACAGTGGAATTGATGTAGGGATGCATGGTAAGGAGTGGAGGAGATGAATATATGTGAGGCAAGGTCCCCTTTGGACCTTCTCTTTTCTCCTTGATTTTCTTTCTCACCCACCTGCAAATAACATATATTTTTATTTATTTTTTATTTTTTATTTTTATTTTTTCTTAAAAACACCTAGGCTGCCTCAGAGAGGTTTTCACCCTAGATATCTGCCTTGGGCACCTCAAGGAAGGTTTTCACCTGGGGATCTTCTTACTCTTTTTCTTTTTTTCTCATGCATGGGCTGACTCACGAGGTTTTCAACCCAAAGATGGGACTCAGGCGCCTCATGGAGGTTTTCACCTGAATCCTTATTCTTTTTTCTCTTGTTTAGTGCCCTGATGAGAGAGGAGCTAGAACTTGCTCCACCATCATCATTGTCTTATTGATACTGTCAATGAACTCTTGTTTTGATAAAGGCCTCTTGTACATTTTCAATCAGTGTCCATTAACTAGCAATGGAATGGCTTCTTCATCTATAGTTCTGATTTGCACTGAACCATTGTCATGGCATCTTTCCACCACATAAGGTCCGAGCCATCTTGTCCTTAGCTTGCCCTTGAAGTTTTACCTTGAATCATATAACAATGCCCAGTCCCCCTCTTGAATTTTTTTCTCCTTAATATGTTTGTCATGCCAGATCTTCCTTTGAAGCTGAACTATCTCTGTATGTAGGAGGGCCTGCATTATGAATTTATCCAAGCCATTCAAATGGAACAACCTTTCTTTTTGTGCATGACTGAGATCCAAATCTAGTTGGGCTGTCATCCTCAATGTGTTATATTCAAACTCAATGGACAACAAAGCCTTTTTCCCATAGACCAGCTCATAGGGTGTAAATCCAATGGTGGCCTTCCATGTTGTATTATAGGCCTAGGTGGCCTCAACTAGTCTCTTTGCCCAATCCTTCCTACTGGTGTTCACTACCTTGGTTAAGATGCTCTCCAGTGCCTTGTTGGTCACCTCCACTTGCCCACTATCTTGTGGATGATAAGGAGTGGAGGTCCTATTCTTGATTTTGTGATGGCTGAGCAGTTCTTCAATCATGTTGGAGGTAAACTGGTTGCCTTGGTCTGTGACTAGGTCTCTAGGGTACCCAAATTTGTAGAATACATTCTCCCTTAGGAACTCAACCACCTTTTCTTCTCTTGCTGCCTTAATTGCCTTGGTTTTAGCCCACTTAATCAAATAATCAATGCACACAATGATGTGTTCTTTTCGCTTTAAATGAGGGTTGATGGGCCCAATGAAGTCCCTGCCCCACTTGTCAAATGGCTCGAAAGTCACTTGAGGTTGTAGGGGCATTTCATTTCTTGGAGTAGGCTTTCCCATCCTCTAGCACCAATAACATTGACTAATGTACTTTTTCACATCTCGATGAAATGTAGGCCAATAATAACCTGCTTGCAACACTTTGAATGATGTCCTCTTTGTTGGAAAGTGACCTCCACAAGGCCCATCATGACAGGTCAGAAGGATGTCAACAAATTCCTCTTCCCTTACACACCTTCTCAACATTTGATCTGGGCCAAGTTTGAACAGATTGCCCCCAATCCAGGTAAAGGGGACACTTTTCCTGACTATCTTGCTCTTTTCTTTGTAGGGCAAGTTTAGTGGGAACTATGCTAATACCAAATAGTTTTCTATATCAACAAACCACGGGGAGAAAACTGAAATAGAAAACAAATTCTCATCTTGTAACTGGTCATCCACCATTCCTTCTTCACCTGTAGGCAGATTCATCCTAGATTGCTATTTTGGACCCTTTGGATGATTGCTATTTTGTTTGGGTCCACCTACAGTCCTTGCTGAGATATTAAATGACCTAGCACAATCCCTTCAGTCATTAAGAATTCACATTCTTTTGGATTGAGAGATAGATTCATTTCAATGCATTTGTGCAATACTTTGCCTAGGTTACTCAGGGCTTCTTGAAAATCATAGTGATAAGGTGTAAAATCATCCATATAGATTTCCACAGCATCATGTACTAATTCAAAAAAAATACTCAATATTGCTCACTAGAAAGTGGCAGGAGCATTGCATAGGCCAAAAGGAAGGACCCTATAGGAAAAAGTACCCCAAGGACAGTTGAATGTAGTCTTATCCTGGTCTTCTGGGTAGATTTGGATTTGGCTATACCCACTGAATCCATCTAGGAAGGAAAAAAGCTTCTTCCCTGCCAGGTCATCTAGCACTTGGTCAATGAAGGGTAGGGGAAAATGATCCTTTTTGGTGGCTTTGTTCAACTCCCTATAATCAACACAAATCATTCACTTACCATTTTTCTTGGGAATTAACACTAAAGGAGAGATCCACTCACTGTTTGAGATAGGGTAAATGAATCCCGAATCTAGTAGTTTTTGTAGTTCTTCTTTGACTATGTCTTTAAGAGCTCGATTCATTCTCCTTTGTGGTTGCCTGACTGGCTTGCAACCTTCTTTGATGTATATGTGGTGAGTACACACTGAGGTGTGTACTCCCTTCATTTCCTTATAACTCCAAGCGAAGGCTTCTAGGTTCTCTCTCAACATGTTGCATAGATTTTCTTCTTCTAAAGAAAAAAGAGATGGATTAATATTCAAAGTTTTCTCTGGGCTGAATTCTATGGTTTTGACATGGAGTGGGTTGGAATTGGCTAGGCATAAGTCAATTAGATGATTGGTCTGGGTTTCCCTTACTTCTTCTTCTAATGGTAATTAACTAGGAGTTAGACTTTGGAGTAGGTGTTCAATGAAGTCATCCTCATCTTGCTGTACTCCTCCTATGGTTTCTCCCAAAGCATAAAGTTGGGCAGAATAAACCTCATCTTCTTCCTCCTCCTCCAACCATAAAGGTAAATCATGTTCTAGGGTAGGTTGAGCAGGAGGGTATAGGAATAACTATTTGGACATATGCCCATTCTTGATGGTCATATTCCCAGCTCTGCAACTGATGTAAGCATTAGTTGTGGCCAACCATGGCCTCCCAAGGATGAGAGGCTAACCAGTAAGGTTAGCCTTAGGCTGGAGAACTAGGAAATCTACAGGGTACTCCCAGGAGTCAATGGAGGCCATCACATCCTCCACAATTCCCTTAAGGGTGACTGTGGAATAGTCTGCAAGTTGCAGAACTATTGTGGTCTTCCTCAATGACCCTTGGAGGTTGAGCTTGAGCATGGTGTTCTTGGTCATCACATTAATGGCAGCCCCAAGATTAATCATAGTGTGTGGGACAATGGTACCTTTGATGTGCACATCTACTATAGTGCTTCTAGGGTCTAAATATTTTGGACATATTACCTACCCCAGCATTAAGTCAGACAATTGCCCAATGAAATTAATGGTAGGGGCATCCCTTTTTGTTCTTCCTAGATGCTTGAAGCACTTATCCTTAATCAACTTATTGTAAATGGCAACATCTTTGATTTCCTAGAGAAGGGGGATCTTTACACATAGATTTTTCAATTCTCCCAAAATTTTAGTTTCTTCTGGGGTAGGCTAGAGTAGTTGGGTTAATATATCAGGAAAGGGTGGATTTACTTTAAGGTTGCTTTCCTCTCTTTCTTCCTCAACCTCCCTATGTGGAGTTGGTTTTCTGGGAGAATTCTCCTAGATCTTATGTTGATCACCTGGATTTCTACAACATAAGTTGGGTATGATGTCTCTCCACTGTATGCTTATTGAGCCTGCCTATTGTTCGGGTTCGGATTTGGCTGGGTAGACATCTGGGGTTTCTTAGGTGGAGCAGAGTGCAGGAGTTGTGGTTGGGTAGGTGGTGGAGGCAATAGGGCTGGAACATTGTTGAATTGGGGCTTCCACCCCTGGGGTGGGGTATTCCACTGATGTTGTGGCTGAGCATAAGGTTGAAATGACTAGCTGGCTGGCTGGGAATGATACTGAGATGCATAGGACCAAGGAGGGGCTGTAGACCAGGAAGGATGAGCAGGGGGTCCCCAAGAAGATATAGCTGTGGTTTGGTTGGGGTTGTAATATGCATGAGATGACCCTTGCATACCCTGCTAGTATGGCCTAGGCCCATGAGGTCTCCTTTGGTTGATGTAGCAAAGCTGCTTAGTGACCCCTTTAGCTCCTTGATATACAGCTTTGAGTCCAGGTAAAGAAGGTCACCTGTCTATGGAATGGTTTTCTTCACAAACCGAGTAAATATTAATACAGTTCAATGGACATTCATTCCTAGGATGCCTCTTGGTGCATCTGGGACAAAAGATGGCCAAGGCTCTCTCTGCTTCCTCTTGCTTCCTTTTGATGTTTATGGTGTCCAATTGCAAGGCAAGGGTTTGAAGCATATTTTTTTTAAATCTTCCAGCATATTTCCAATTTCACCCTTGATGGATAAGTTGGAGGATGATGTATTGGCCATAGGTTGACTACCCCTACCATTTTTTCTGGCTGCCCTAGAATGGTTTCTAAAGACAGTATTGATATCCTCATAGGGTAATTTGTAGATATCTCCTCCTGCTAACATGTGAAAGGTATCCAGAAGATATTCCCTTACTCCTCTAAGCAGGACCAGCTTTAGTGACTTAGGGTCAAGTGTACACTTGGCCCTTTTGTAACTGAGCTAGAATCTTTCTTCATAGTCTTCTAAGGATTCATCCTGGCCTATGGTCATCCTGAAAATCTCTTCTTTAGTATCCTTTGACCTACAGTAGTCCCTATATTTGTTGTTAAAAGTCTGTTGCATCTGAGCCCAAGTTGTGATGCTATCTCCAGGTAAACCCGTGAACTAGCGTAATGCTGCATCCTTGAGGGTAGATGGAAACAATTTTAACTTTTTTCTCATCATCTGTATAGTCATAGGTTCGGAATATAACATCAAACTCAAATAGGAAAGTGTCAGGGTCCTCTGTGGTTAGGCCATGGAAATGAGGTGGAGCATAGGGGCTTATATTCTTCATCTTAGTGTCCCCATTGGTCTCCCTGACGGGGAAGGCACTCTCAATTCTCTCTCTATCTCCTATGTCATTTCAGTTTTCAGCCATTGGTTCAGTAGGAATGGGTTCTTCCTCTTCTTCTTCCCTTGTAGGTTCTTCAAATATGTAAGGTTTCTCACCTAAAGGTCACCAAAAAGAGAGAAGGTTGACTATTGGATGCAGTGGGGGTATTTGACAAGAACTTTCCTAAATTTTCCCTATTCCTATGAGGCATGAAAGGAAATGCTTTTGGGTTGGGTTTTGTAAGATTTTCTTTAACTCTAGAAAGTACTTGCAGAATGGAAAGGAAAGTAGATAATGACAAATGAAAGAAAGGAAGCTAGTAGTATACTTTTGCATAAATAAATTAATGGAAGAAAATTGAGGATAGGAAGTAGAAGAAAAGAAAGTTGGAGACTAGAAATATAAGAAAGAAGTAATCACATTCTACTTAGACACCTCCTCGACAATGACGCCAAAAAGTGATGAGCCTAGGTATTGCAACAAGAATGTTGCGAATCCCAAGGCTACCAACTTTACTTATAAACTTGGGTTCATACAAACTTGGAGGTGATAGTGATATATCCATAGGTAGAAGTGAAGGTCCTGCCTATTGTCACTTGTTCATCTGGGAAGAGACCCCAGGGGTTCTAAGCCAGAATTCTATAAGGTCAGAATAAGCTTAATTCTTTGATGGAAGAAGAGAAAATCTATCCTAAGAGAGAGCTACTCTACTGTAATATTGAAGAAAACAACATGTAATGATAAACCACACCATACCCTAACTAACCATCTAAACAACTATGCTAAACAAAATTGATAAATCAACACTAACCTAATGCTACTACCTAAGTTGCAGAGGTAAAGAGCATCAAACTATACTAAGCTGTAAGCAAAGAAACTAAGCTAAATCCGTTTTCAAGCGGAAAAAGCAGTTGGAGATCGAAATTGGTGAAAGGAGGATGTGAGGACGCAATAGTGCATAAGGACCATTGGATCGATCAACGAACAAGAGATGGACGATGGAGATCTTAGCGCGAAGGCTTAAGTGAATAGATGGATGAGCAGGGTGAACGCACAAGATGAATGACATAGGTCTTATCATGGAGGTTAAGTGGATAGATGGACGAACCATATGAACAAACAGGATGAACGGAAGAGATCTTATCGCGGAGATTAAGTCAAGAGATGGACGGATAGGATTAATCAGAGGATGGACGACGGAGATTGTATCGTAGGAAAAAGAAACGTGTGGAAATGATGAAGCGAGTTTCTAAGGCGGTAAGTAGTTTCTCATGCGCCCTCAAGGTTGTAAGCTGTATTTCTGAATTTCATTCGATTAGCCTAACTGAGCGACACGTAGAATGGGAAAACCACTTTTCTTAGGTGCTCTCGGGCGGATAATCGTCGTGCAAGAATATGCGCAAGATTGCATGATATTCGTTGGATCAGGCGGGGCTTATCAACGGTGGAGATAGGCTAAGTTAGTTAGCGATCGAGTGACACGATAACCATCAGATCAAGTGAGGCAGATCAATAGTGGGGGTTTAAAGCGCATAAAGTGTTGAGGTGATGTGATATCCGTCAGATCAAGCGAGGCATATCGATGGTGGGGACTTAAAGCACATAAAGTAAGTGGAAGACTTCACGCAAGGTGGTAGTTAGATGAACTAATGAATCAGGCGGTGATTGGGTAGGTTTGTTGTGGATCGCACGGTGAGGAAACGATGCATGAAGAATGTGCTGAAGGAGGTTTCAAATGAAAACGACAGAAAAACCAGTGAGGGTGAACAAGTAACTGCATCAAACAAAAAACTCCATAGCTCATGCAAGAACCAAAAACCTGTGTTTTTGGGTTTCTGAAGGGTATCTTCCTCAAGTCATGGTCCTAGAGGGAGGAGATGAGGCTGAGACACCTGTAGACAACCTTATGGCGATCCCCTTCTCCTAGCTACCCTGTAAACTGAAAGAAGGCACAAATGGAAGTAAACTACAACGAATGCAGCTACTGAAGTAAATGAACAGAATAACCATGAGTAATCTACGGTATACTGCAGTAATGAAAATGTAGATACTTAAGAAAATTAACAATGAAAACCACGAATCTATGCTACTTAAGCAAATAAACAGAACCAAAAATCTATGCTAACATATATGTACAGTAAAGAGGAGATTTGGCTGCTCAAGTTAGGCCCTAACCCAAGAGCTTCAGCCCTCTGAGTTAACTCAGAGCTGGCTCAAAACATAACTCCTCTTTATTATAAAAACCATGGACTAGATAACAAACTATCACAAGTCTTGCAGCTTAGAAAAAAGGTAGAGTTTTACAATCAGAATCTGAATCCTATTGAGTTCCTAAGCCTTTCTACTTATACATTTGAAGTCTCTAACGACTTCCTTCCCATTAGGGAGGCTAGGCTCCCCACTCAAGATAAACTAGTTTCTGTCCCTTTCACTTGCTCGACTGTCTTCTAGTCCTCAAAGTGATGGTTGTTTGCACTCCGAGCTAATGGAGGAATATTCGAATGGAGGGGTAGAAAATGAGGAGGATCTACCTCTTATAATTACTCTCCCTTGTCCCATTCGAGTTTTGACCAAGGTCTTTGCCATAGTTCCTTGCTTTTATCCTTTATGCTTGCATTTTTCCTTGATTTTATCCTTTATTCCTACATTACATGCACTTTAGACCACAAAGTGAAATATCCAACTATAACTCATCTCGTAAAGAAAATTTAGTCAAAAGTATGCAATAAGTTGTGAGAATAGTTGGTTTGACTAAGCTAGGAGGTGAATTAAGGCCAATTAAGGCCCATATAACTACCCAATGATGAGGCTCATTAGAAGCATTGATGTTACATTTTGAACATCCATCTGTATATGTATGATGTGCATAGAACCTGAATAAATTCATGATTGAGCTGTTTCATTCACATAGAGTTTCCACCAAGCATGCTTTGAAATATCTATATGAGGTATTCTATTTTTGAGGATGAGATATTTCTCCTATGATATGTGACTGCATGGATGTATTGTTGATATTTGAGATTATTGTTGTTAAGCACATTTGGATGTTGCTTTAGTATGAGATTCGCCATGATATCTTGGATGAGAGGTCCATAGCATGACCAAGGTTGAACATGATGTTGCTAGCATGGCTAGTTGTGAGGGAGGATGAAGAAGCTCCTTAGAGAGTTGTCTGAGCATGATCTGGATATGACATGGATGCATTGTGAGATCCGATTGGCAGAAAATCTCATATTTATAGTTGGGACCAAGATACTCTCGTATACTGAGACAATGCAGTTGTTCAAAACAAGCTCAGGCTTGTGATTGGCACCTCCTTGAGAGGGAGGATGATTATGGTATCCTTTTGTGATTTATATAATCATTTATGTTCTAGCATGATATTTGATTTGATGTCTTGTATGAATAGGATACAACTTCTATTGAGACAAGTTGATACCAGATTTGAGTATGGTGAAAGCAACGCTGATTGAGGACACTAAGCCAACCCTTCCTCCTTGTATGAGCTCCTAGGGTGAGAAATTGAGATGGAGGGCCGGGGGTTTGAGGGAACTCTAGACAATAGGGTGTTACCCCTATTTGTTACCCATACGGTTGGACAATGTTGCTCCATTATCTTCATAGGGTTGGAGAATATTGCTCCCTTGTTGGGCTTTTGTAGACTATACCCCAATTGGCATCATACCCACAAGGAGGTCGACTTGTCGGGAATACCGCTCATTTGGCCAAAGAGTTGAGAGTGTACAAACCAAGTCGATTATGACGCAAGTGTTCTACCACATGACTATTTAGGGTCATCAATGGGAATATCAGTAGGCAATAGGATGGGTTAAGATAACCCTTTGCGATTCCAAGTTGATATTGAGCTCCCTGATTAGATCCCAGGGTCGAGATGTGCTCCCTGTGTGTTTGGATATCCTATTGCTCTATATGGGGTTGTAAATGTATATATCCCCCATGAGATTCTGGGTCAAGATGTGCTCCTCGATGTGGTTCCAGGTTGAGACGTGCTCCTTGATGATATGCTTTCTAATGACGATTGATGATGATATTCTAGGTAGCACGTTGGTAGAGATTCTAGGTATCTTCATGATGGATAGAGGGTGGTAACTTAAGCTCTCCTTCAGTAACAAATTCTTCTTCTTCTAGATTTGAGAATGATCAACATACGAGCATGAACAATCAATAGATAAGAAGGACTAAGCAAGGGATAGATCAAGATGTACAATGATGATTTGTGATGATGAGATACTTGAGGTGGTCATGGTATGATGAATAAATGACAGAGATGATCCGTGGTGATACAGGATGACTCTTGAAGATTCCATAATGCCATATTGATTTATGAACATATATTGACAGGTGGAATTTTCCCTAGTTGAGAGGGAGTGTTAATTTTTGCAACTGCAGTCAAATTCCACCTTCGATGGCTCAAATAAATGAGATGATGATTGTATTAGATTCCTCTTTTCGAGAGGACTAAAATCAACCTAAAGATAACCTTATTTGGACAAGAAAAAGGCAAGTTTTGAATTAAATACATGTATTATCGAATGGGTCGGCCCTAACCACATGTGTAACTTCTTAGGTCGATCTTAACCCCAAGTGGACCCTCAGGAAATCTTATGAATAGAAGAGATCTCAAGCTCATTTGGACACATATTCTCTTCTCTTATTGTGTTGGTTCGCACAAGTCTCTCAGAGGAAAGTTCACATAAGGGTCTGCAATCTCAGAGTCGAAGCTTGCACTGATCTAGGGTTTTCTAGTTCCTAGACGCTGGCACATAACTGGACATTTTAGTCCCCGAATGTTGGAACACAAGCTTATGATAGCATCCAAAGACCCATAGACACTGGCACAAAATCTTATGAGAGCGTCCAGGGTTTCAAAAGAAGATTTGAATGTACCAGTCCCTGGACACTCACACAGAGTGGTCCTGAGACTGTCCAGGCAATTCTGGATGCACACATAACAATTGGAAGAGAGCGTCTGAGGGTTTTGAAGCAGATTTGGTGAGTTTGACCATGGACTCATGCACAAAATGGTCTAGGAGCGTCTGGGATTCCATAGATGTTGGGATTCAGTTCACAAAGAGTGTCTAGATCTAATATAGATGTTTGCACAAATCTTCATGCCTGCTTCCAGGATTCAAAGATGAGTTTTAAGTATTCCGAAGATTCCGCATAGTGTTCAGAAAAGTGATAGTAGTACCCAAAAATTGTCTACAGTCAGTGACAACATATTACAGTCATCAGAATCAGAGTTTTGTTTTGAAGCATCATTAGATTTGTTTCATGGATATCATAGTTATTTTGTTGCATAGATAAAGTTATGGATCATTGTACTCCCTTTTGTTGAATCATTTGATGATGTAAGAAGTAGAAGATTTGCAAGGGTTTTCCCCATAGTGGGTTTTTCCCTGGTCTCGGACCAATCCTGGTGTCTTGATGTGTATGCATGCTTTTCTTCTATTGTTCCTTTATGTTCCGCTACATTGATGATGATGATGTTGTTCTTTCTATATAATTGCATATGTTGATGGATAATGGTGTAGATCTGAATAATGTAATGATGATATGGGGTGAACTTAATGTATGAATGATCAAATACAATTATAAAAGCAAATAAAAATGTAGCCCTCTAAAAAATTTACGAGTTGAACTAGGAAATGATCGAGATGGACCATGAAAACAAGACAATTGAATTCATTGGATTTTCTTGAGGTACATAGAGAATATCAATAGTAATGCAGTGAAACAATGAGATAATAAAAAGGAAACCATGCACAATAGAGACAACAAATTTTCCCTGGGAAACCCAAACTTGGGAGAAAACCCAACAACTCTTCTTCTAGGAGAAATTCTTCATCATCAAGGTTTACAATAATTTTTCAAGAAATTTGTGCCAAAAATGTTAATTTTTTTTAGGGCTATATTGTTCTTTGCTTTGATAATTGCATTTCATCATTTGCATATTAAATTCACCGCGTAACATTATATTATTATTCAGATTTACAACATTTTTCAGCCACATATGCAATTATATGTGGAAATGCATTGAAACATAAAAGAACAATAGAAGAAACGAATTCACACATAGAGACACCAGGATTGGTTAGAGGCTAGGGAAAAACCAGCTACAAGGAAAACATTTCAAATTCTTCTTATTTGGTTTTCATTGAATGATTCAAAAAAAGAGAGTACAATGATCCATATCTTCATCCATACAACTATTAACAACATCAACTAAATAATATCCATGAAGACGATCTCAACAAAATCAATCTAACAAGGTCCAAAAATAGATTCCAACAAAAGTATTGATCTGATATCACTTCATCATATTGTAGTCAACTTTAGTTATCTGCAGTCAACTGCGGTAAACTACGACAATTGGCGAAAAAAAAAACTCTACTTTTCAACTGTAGGGAAGACATGTTGTGCATGTGGTTAAAAGGCTTCAGTCACATAGATGAGTTAGCTAGTGTGTGGTTATAGTTGATAATTCAACATGGAAAGCTTGCCGTTGAGCCTCAAAACCCTAAAACAGAAATGTGAGCTTCAAACCTTGTAAGCTCACCTTCATGCGAACCAATTCTCCGTAGACCTGCCTTAGATATGTGTTAGCCAAAACCAAGGAAGAGATAGAAGAATGCTCCATGATGATTGTCCAAATGAGGGTCACTTGACTTATATTTATATCCTTCCAAGGGAGTCCAATTTTCTTTAGGGCAGACCTGATTAAATATGCTCATGTGGGGCTTAATTCAAAAATACACTTTCCCTTGTCCAAATTGAGTGCTTCAATAGTCAAAATTGTTCCTCTCGAAAAGAGGAATCTTGTCCTATGGTTGGAATTTTTCTTTGAACTGCTAAATTAACACCCCCTATCAACTAGGAACAAGCTCCAACTGCATCATGTAATCATCACAAGTATTCTGTCATCAAATCATATCCTACCTCAAGTATCTCATCATCAAATGTTGTCATTGCACATGTTTGCTAATCTCTTGATTATCTCTTCTCATATGCTAAAAATTCTCTAATATAAAAGAAGAAGAATTTGATATCGGAGGGGAGCCTAAGCTACCACCCTCTGTCCATCGAGGATCCACTACTACCACCCAAAATCACTACTAGCGGGGAGCCCAATGCTACTACCTGGGAAACATCAAAGAGGTTATCATTAGGGAGCCCCTCTCAATCTGGAACCACATCGAGGAGCACATCTCAACTCGGAAACCAATGACAATGATGAAGATTCTATTGGACACTCTCACATCATGTCCATGAAAATGGGGAAGGTCCTATGGGACACTCTCACCCCATGTTAAGTGATAGGCGAGATGCCACTTACCAAACAAGGATCACAACCATCCCATTATGCTATCAATGGGTGAGAGACCACTTGCTATACAAGGTAAGGATCACAACCATCCTATTTCCCACTGATCTTCCCAACAATGACACTCAATAATCATGTGGTAGAACACCTGCACCATAATCAAATTGGGTTGTACACCTCCAAGAACTTTCTCAACTCGTTGGCTAGACGGGTAGTGGTATTCCCAACAAGCCCAACTTGTGGGTATGATGCCAACTGGAGTATACTATGCATAGACCAAGATAAGGGAGATAACATCTCCGACCCTATGGGTGATAGATAGGGGAGCAACATCTATGACCCTATTATCTAGAGATCCCTCAACCCTAGGATCCTTCCATCTCAATTCCTCACCCTAGGAGCTTAGATAGGGAGGGTGAGTTGGATCAGTGTTCTCGATTAGTCATTCTCTTTGTAGACTGGAAACATATCATCATGTTCATACCTGGTATCAGTTTGAACAAGTCATTGAAGAGTTCAATTATCATGTCTCAATAGCAATGGTCTGTTGTTCATACAAGACATCAAATCAAATATTATATTTAAACAAATATATATCACAAAAATGATACCTTATTTATCCTCCCTGTTGCGGAGGCAGCAACCACAAGCCTAAGCTTGTCTCGTACAACAACACCAACTGAAGATATCTTAATCCCAACTATATACGGGCTTCTCTACCAATCATACCCCAGTCATTATTATCATAGTATCCCTATGATATCCATAACCTGCTCAAACAACTATCAAAGAGCTTCTTCAACCTGCCTCATAATTATCCATGCCAGCAACATTGTACTCAACGTTGGTTGTGCTTAAAACTACTAACTTCTTATCCAAAATTATCATGCTAGATCACATAATAAGGTAGCACCCAGCTCACCAATAATGATCCCAAATAGCATTAATACATCCATGCAGTCACATGTCATAGGAAGAATATATTAGACTAAAAATTGATCATCCCATGCAAATATCTCAAAGGGTGCTCAGCGGAAAATCATGTGTATGAAGCGGCTCAATCATGAATTCACTCAGGTTTTATGCAACACACACACACACACACACACACACATACATATGGGTGTTCATACGGAACATGAATGCTTCAATCAACTATCAGTTTCCAAGTGAGGTTCAACAATATCTCGCCATAACTTCTTGACATTGAATCAGAGTGTCCAAGGATTTTCATTTCCACTTTCCAAGAGCTACTTAATAGCTTCACGATATAGATTTTATTTTCCAAACATCAAAAAGTAATTCATCATGCCATGATTCTTTATTTTGAACTTTAGATGCCACCTTCCTCTTACTTTGATCATCAAAGGCTCATTACCTGTCAAGAATGATCCATCAACATATAAAACCAAAATCAAAGCCATACCTTGGACCACTTTTGAAGTAGAGGTTTGGATTGGAACATCTTCTTGGATTCACCAGATGATTTTCAATGTGGACATACCAGGCTCGAGAAGCTTGCTTCAGACCATACAATGCTATCTGCAAACATTATATTGATCAAACCAATATACTGAGCTTCACACTAATCAATATTGTGCAATCAAATTAACTAAGTTAGCTTATCAAGCCTTAGATGCCAAATCAAATTTAATATCAAAGTCATAAAATTTTATGCCAATAACACTATAGCAAACTCTTTGATTAGGGGTTAGGTGGAGCTCTCATCCAAATCCAAGTTGCAATAACCTTTTATTTACTGAGCACTATCCAATCAAAATTTATCAAGTTATTCTTATGCTCATAATATAAATAATTTTTGTCACTATATACCAAGGATAAGTCATATGAGTTTCATCCATTCATTGTGTGATCACTACTTACTGAATCACAACTTTTTATACTACAACCAATATGTCCAATCCAATGAAGTCAATATAGAATTAATGTCAACATTAATAAATGAAAGTCACTATGCCCATATAGCACTGTCATCAAGGCAAATCATCAGTTATCAAGTAAAAACCTTAATTTTTTATTTATTTATTTATTTATTTTTATTTTTCGCTGAATTCAATCAATCCATAAGTCAAAACATATCTACGAACTATCAATCATCATGTGAAAATTATAAGGTTTCCTCAATTTCCTTATAACAATTTATCAATTATTGTCATATACTAGCTTCAATGATCAAATCAAAATAACATACTAACATGCATATCATGGTCCCCTACAAACACAAGTTTAGTCAACACAATCACTTTCTCTATAGTAAGTCAAAAATTGAAACTTCCTTGCCCATGGAACTTTCAGTTGTCTACTCCGTATTTGTAGGACTGTCATACTCCAGGTGCACTTACGATTGTGTGCACGAGGCTTAAGATTTTGTGACCTACAGGCACAACCACGCCCACATACCTTCTTTCATGTGGTATAACCGCATTAATAAGCTTTCTTCCGTGTAGTTGGGACTTAGACTAAGTGAAACTCTCTCTTCTCAGATCAGAACTTGTTGCAGACCAACAATATTAGATATTTATCTATTCATGTCCAAAAATCTTTCTTCAACAATAAAGAATTTTCTATACATTTAATGCAAATGATAATAGGTGTAGGGATCTTATGAAAAATCACTTCAGACATCACCATTCAAAACATCAACATGTCTATCATAATATTGTCGTGCATCAAAAAAATTCTTAGATCATGAAATCAAAACATATATTCATCATGGTCATAGCATGTTAGCATCAACTACTTTATCATGACATCAAACTTTCATCAAGAGCTAGAGTCATATGATTATGGAAGTTGATAGGTGTATCATTATACTTCAATTATCATAATCAATTCATCACTTCTTTTACATTTATTCAATCATTAAATCAGGTCATTCAATTTTTTGCCATATTGTAAAAATTACTAACCCAAGGCCAACAAGGAGACACTGAGCAATAATCATATTGTTACACTTCTATCATCATGGTTATCATGATTATAACGTACACTATCAATAATATCAAGTTATCATATATAAGAATTGATGTGTCAGCCTTCTTTATAAGATCAAGAAATCCATTATGTCTAAAATGAAGATGCTTGCCAAATATCAAGGATAACAATATATCAAAATTAAGTAGCTTTATTATGACTTAATAGAATGAAAGATACTTTTACAATGCCAAGTGCACCATCTCATCATAGGTACCACGAATCAAACTTACTTTCATATATATGAGTCATCCATGAAGGTATCTTACCTTAAGGTTTACCTTGCCATCCAATATTGCAACTGAAACATAACATTGCAACAATACACCATACATACCTTGTAGTATTAACATACATCTATATCTTCTTATTTGGCATTGGCAGTGGGAGAAGTTTTCGAACTTCCTTGTAATGGGAAATTATAGCTATTCTCTTCCTTCACTAGTCATCTTTTCCTACATGTCATATGATCCTCAAGAAGGATCCACTTATTACATCTCATCAAGAGGTTAGAAGTATCCAAATACTCACATATACATGTAGGAAGTATAAGTAATAATAAAAAAAATAAAACCAAACATGAATAAAATCACAAGGAGGTAACATAAATCTAAAAGGTACTTACCTTTTAACGACAGGAGATCAGTTCCTTCTTGAACCAACCTTCAAGAGTCATTACCATCCATTATCCATGTGACAATGTTTCCTTCAATATTTCAACCAAAAGACCATATTGTCTAGGGATTCATCAAATATCACAAATTCTTGAACATCTTCACATTGATCATACTAGGGTTTCTTCCAAGCCCTAACATCACAATATCCATCAAACCCTAATAACCAAATTGCCTAGAGTTTCCCTCAAACGCTAGTATTCCTTTAGGTCCCCTCCATCTTCTCTTGCTTCCATTAAAGGTGTCTTCGTATGGGTGATATTCAATGACTTTTTTTTCAGCGCAGCTCTGATCCCGTGTTAATTTTTCTTAGGGATATATTGTTCTTTTCTTTGATAATTGAATTTCAGTATTTGCATATTAAATTCACCCCATAACATCATATTATTATTCATATTTACAACATTATTCAACAAAATATGCAATTATATAGAAAGAACAAAATCATCATCAATGTAGTGGAACATAAAGGAACAATAAAAGAAAATCATTCACACATAGAGACAACATGATTGGTCGGAGACCGGGGAAAAACCCACTACCGGGAAAACCCTTTCAAATTCTTCTTCTTATTAGATTGTCATCGAATGATTTAGTAAAAGAGAGTAAAATGATCCATATCTTCATCCATACAATTATCAACATGATCAACTAAATAATATCCATGAAGATGATCTTAGAAAAATCAATCTAACAAGATCCAAAAGGAGTTTCCAACAAAAGAACTGATTAGATATCACTTCACCAGACTTACTCAACTTCAATAATTTGCGGTCAACTATGACAATTGACGAAAAAAACTCTACTTTCTAATCACAGGGAATACATGTTGTGTGTGCAATTGAAAGGATTCATTCACATGAATGAACCTTCTAGAATGCAGTTACAATGGAGAATTCATCATAGCAAGCCTACAGTTGAGAATCAAAGCCCTAAAACAAAGATGCGAACTTCGGACCCTACAATTCGACCTTCGTGTGAACCAATTCTCCATGAACCTACCTCAGAACTATGCAAGCCAAAACCAAGGAATAGAATAGAAGAATTATCCCTGATGATTGTCCAAATGAGGGTCTCTTGACTTTGTTTATAGCCTTCCAAGGGAGTCCAATTTGCTTTAGGGTTGATCTGATCAAATATGCACATTCAGGGATTAATTAAAAAATACACTTTCCCTTGTCCAAATTGAGTGCTTCAATAGTCAAAATTGGTCCTCTCAAAAAGAGGAATGTTGTCCCATGGTTGGAATTTGTCACTAAACTACCAAATTAACAGAAAATCACGTCTAAACTTTAGTGACTTCATCATTTGTTTTGCTCCCATGTGTTGCTAATATAGAAGAGATATGATCATGAGTATGTGATCAAATGAAGTGTCACATAATGTGTATATATACAAGTCGAATGGGTGAATTTACCCCAAGTGACAGACCCTTTCATGGTGGGGCCGAGTTGTACCTTTTGAGCCTACAAGAAACCCAAAAATAAAATTTATTTTATTCTAATATCCTTAAATTTTCGAGGATGGCTTAGGAGGCCTTTTGGCATGTGGGAATATCTCTCGATGCTAAAAAAAAAATCAACAGTTAGGAGGGTGAGATTCAATGGTTTATGCAAAAGGAGAATGGACACTTCCTGATTTATTGTTAGAAATCAAGGAGTAAAAAAATTATCTAAGATAAGCGGAACATTGTTGGATTTGTTGAGATAGAATGGTACCTAGTGAGGTTGTGAGGAACTTTGAAAGCATAAAGGAAAATCTATTTGTATCTACTTGTACCTTGAGTACAATGAATGAGGAAATCTTTGTGATTCAATTTTTTTCATTATATTTTTTCTTCACTTTTTTGCTATTTCCTTTGAGTATGATAGCTTGTGGTGGTTTAACACTAGACTACAGAGCTATGAGTTGGGATCATTACCTAAAATGAAGGTATTAAGTGTGAAAAATTTACGATTGCAATAAACTGGAAATTATTCTTCTAACTTATGTAGTTCATTTGTCTTCTGTTATTTAATTAAAGAAAAATAACGAATAGCTCATTACTACAATATTCACAATTAAATAAACATTGCGAAAATAAATCAGGAATTGAGAAATAATGCACACACATAAAATGACACCAATGTTTGGATTAACATCTCGGGAAAAATCCCGAAGGGAAAACTGGTGTAGCAGATGAGGGTTTATATTTTATTATCTTCAACGAATTAGAGAGACATATATTTCTTGCCAAAACACTGGAAAATCTCCATAAAATTTTCTCCACCACTCCAACTAGAAGATCGAAGTGGAAACCCTTTGTTTCCCTTGCAAAATCAAACTTGGCCTCCTGCAGTAAATGCATACGAAAGACATTGTTGCAGGAAATACACACTAGTTGGAAACTGAGGTTTTGTTGATTCTACACTTCTTTGGTGATCTTGCACTTCCACTAGGCAAATCACTTTATTCTCCAAATTTGATCCCCAACAACTAGAAATACGATATGTTGCCCATTTATGCACACTAGATAACTTGCACCCACTGGTACGGCCTTCTTGTAGAAGAATTCATATTCCATCTAACTTTGGAAATTAGTGGAAAATATCCCCTGTGCATTGAGAAATTCATACTTCCTTTCTCCCTTGCTCATTCGATGTATCTTCCTCAAGCCCCTTCGACTTGCTCTTATAATTCTATCATTGGAGCACCAATGCCAAAGATCTAATCGTGATCGATGGCTCAGATCATCTTAGACTTCATCAATTAATTTTGAGAGGTCTCTAGAGCAAAAGTTGATTTCCTTAATTAATACACTTTAATTAACCAATTTTCCTAAATTAGACTTAGGAAAATTTAATTATCTGGTCAATTAATTTAATTAAGGTGTTTTAGAGCCATATCTCGTGAAACCATTTCTAGGTATTGAAGATATCATGTTCCTTAGCCTCTTTGACACCTTAGAGACTAGAATACCCATCGGATGCTACCCCAATAACCAAAAACCAACATTAAGAGGTCAATATTGTGCATATAGGGTTCTTGCAACAAGAACATTGATTATAACATCATGTGTTGAATTTTGTAGCTATGGTTGGTCTTTATAATTTATATTTTAGCCCTTGAAATATATAAATAAATAATATAAGACATGTTCTTCATGTCAGTATGAAAAGAGAAAATTTTGAAATTTGTGTTTTGAAAGTTTGGCTCCAAACCTGTCAAGTTAGCCCCAATGAAGAGTCATCCATTCAGATAGGTAAAACACTATATATAGAGCATTCGACATCACACAAGACAAAATATATTTTTGGCATCCTAACAAAGAAGAAGAGGGACAAAGAAGGACAAAATAATCTCTAACATTTCTCTCTCTCTCTCTCTCCCCTTGAATTCGCACGTGTGACATTTCCGGCTAGTTTTTGGAAAATAGGTCAAATTTCTAGGCAGCAGGCCAAAATTCTAGGCAAAACATTTTGGACAACGAGGTTGAGTTTCTGGGAATATTCTGAGAGGCTGAAATTTAGCCCAAGAAAATTAGATAGGGCTAAAGTTAAAGGGTATAAGATTGATTTAACAAGAGGGTTGTTTGACCAGGTTTGACCATAACATTATTGGACAGTTTGAACTCATAGTTGACTATGATTACTAGGTGTATCTCTTGTTGAATTAAAGAATTTATCTAAGGAAAAGGTTGTTGGTTTTTCCCCCCAGTTATTTTTCCCAGGGTAAACCTTGTGTTCTCTTTTTGTATTGTGATCTATACTATCCTTATGCATTGATGGTTGAATTTATGAATTGTAATTGCTTAATGATAAACTGAAGGTGCTAAAAGAATATCTACATAATTAGAAGTAATTATCAATATTTCATAAATTAGTGTTTGTATCTACTGCACTTGAAAAATCAACATGGTACAAAGTTTTGGTGAAGGATATGACATTGAGATCACTCTTGAAGAGATTTGGTAAAGGGAAGAGCATTGAAGAAAACCCACATTTACAATCTAATTTTTTATTTATGATTATGGGTTCCTCTATGAAGTCTGAGAACAAATTAGAAGGAGCTACATATTTTAGGGCTTGGAAAACAAGGATTGACCTCATCTTTGCAAAGAATGGTCTCTTGGGTATTTTGACGGGAAAGGTCACTACACCCTTAGATAATGAAGGAAAAATAAAATATGAGAGATGATATCACAGATGGAAGTATCATTATAGATTCAATCAAATATCATTTCATTCCTTATGTCACAAATCTTGACTCTTCAAAGAAGATGTATGATATTGTAGTTGGATTATACATTATCAACAACATTGGTCAAGAAATGAGCTTGAAGAAAAAGCTTTGTGATGTTAGAATGACAAGAAATGATATTACAACCTCTTATTTCATGAGGATTTTTCAATTAATAGATCAAATTCAAGAAATTCATGAAATAATTTATGAAAGGGAACTCATGACTACATCACTTAATGGCTTACCTGACTCATGGGATTTGTTTGCATCTAGTATTTGTGGCAAGGAGGAGATTCTAAGTTTTGAGGTACTTTAGATCTCATGTACTCAAGTAGAATCTAGGCTCATATCAAAGGTTTGATGAAGGTGATTCTCAAGATTTTTCATCATGTTTCAAGAAGGCTAGAGGAAGAAAGAAGTTTGGATTTGAAAGAAGAAATGAAGGAAGAAGACCTACTCCTCAAGGAAAGAAAGAAATTTCAAAATGTTGAAAGCTTAATGCTATAATTTTCATAAATTTGGTCACTATAGGCATGATTGTCTTGAAATATTGGATGAAAAAAAGAGAAAAGGAAAGTAGCATGCTACCACAACAAAGATTGAATAACATCCAAAGAAACCCAAGAATCAAAATCTAGGTGACAAATATTTCTTCTATTTTTCTGATCTTATAGTTTCTATTGTAGATACCAATGATTTGTGTCTAGTAGATAGTGGTGCCTCAAGAAACATGATAGTTGATTGTGAAAATCTTGTTAGTCTAATGAAAATTATACTATCTCAAAATGTTGAGCTTGGAGACAACAAGTTATATAGTAAAAGGCATTGAGAAGGCTTCCATTCAGTTGGAATAAGGTGAAAACGTTAATCTTAGAAACATATTAAATGTACCGGGTTTGAAAGGAATTTGGTTTCTATTTCATGTTTGGAAGATAAAGGATAGAGTAGCATTTGTTGATGTAAAGTACTTGTGTGGCCAAAGGGCTAAAGTATAAATTCTTCTAGAGTAATTGGAGTTCGTGAAAGAAGGTTGTATATACTTTTGAAACAACCCACTTAAGCATTAATACATAATGACATTAATCCATGTGAACTTTGGCATAGAATATATGCTCACATTCACTATAGAGCTTCACCAGATTTAAATCAGATGGTTTTAGGTGTTCCAAAATTGTATATGGAGCATGAAGAAGTGTGTAAAGGTTGTGAGCTTGGGAAGAATGTAAATAATCCTTTTCCAAGCAATGAAAGTAAGTCCAAGGAAATTTTGGATCTAGTTCATTCTGATGTATGTGGTCCAATGCAAGTGAAATATCTTAGATGCTCCTTGTACTATGTAACCTTTATTGTTGACTTCTCTCATAAGACATGGATTTACTTCATGAAGAAAAAGGATGAAGCCCTGAACAGGTTTTAAGAATTTGAGGTTGAAGTGGAAAAATTGAAGGGAAAGAAAATCAAGATTTTGAGATTAGATAATGGAGGAGAATATACTTCCAAGGAGCTTATTTCCTTTTGTAAAGAATTTTGGATTAAGAGAGAGTTTATAATCCTTACAATCTGTTTTAGCATTTTTTGGTTTTGATAACTTAGAATCAATTAGTCAAAAAATGAAAATATTTAAAAAAAAATGTTAAGCTAGGATATGGACAAAAAGATACTGAATAAAAATGTTAGGAAATATTTTGTTAAATATGTCCATATCAAAGAAAATGTTAGAATAGATGCCCTAAAAAATGAAGGCAAAAATAAAATTTTAGGTTAGAGAGAAAAGAAGAAAGCAATAAACTCTGAAAGTGTGCAAGTCTAAGTGCCACTACTTTTTACTTTATTATGAAAAATAATGGTTGTGTGCAACTTTTCATAAATGCCACAACCCATGATAGTCAAATAGTTTAATCTTGACTAGTTCATGCTTTAAATTTCATGTTTATAGTTAGAGAATAAAGATCTAGCCA